>CAAKHC010004393.1:30637-82016 GCA_901007825.1 Macroramphosus scolopax | reverse complement strand
TCGTCACGATTGGTTGGAGAAGACTCGACATTATCTCATAACCATTTTTAACAAACTTGTCTCTGAGAGCTTGTAGCAAAAAACACTAATAGAAAAACAGGTTAATGCAAAACACTCTGGTTCATATACATAAAGATATTAGTTTGCCATTTTACATATATTTATATTTATATACAGCTTTATCTTTGTTAAAATGATATCCAGTGGTTGATTTTTTTTTTCAATTTTATTTCTCTACACTTTTGACTTAATTGATTACAAAGGGGCTGGATAAAGAGTTGCTGTCCCCTAATGCATATACTATATATACACAGTTTGTACATTTTTGCATTTTTAAAATCATGTGAGGTCTTAGGTTAGGGGGTAGAGGAATTAAAGTAGTATGGGAAGGTGGAGTTTTATTAAAGCTCCCTTTAAAGACTTTTTTCATTCATCTTACATAGAAATGAAAACAAATGCCCTTTTATCCAATAAGTCTTTCCCTGCCATAAGTTCAGCCTCGAGGACAGTACCAGCACTAGAAAAGCACACTACAAGGGAAGTAGAAACACTGCAGGCTGTACTCAGGCAAAGGGAGACTTACTACAGTAAAATTTTACAACAGTCCACTAAATAACACAGAGAGGAAGAGGCATGATTCAAAGTTTAAGGTTAAGTTGTGAAACGGTTGAGTTATTGGGGAATTAAAAAAAAAAAGAAGCATCAAATGAGATAGTAGTCATGCATCCACCAGCTGGCGGAACTTCAATGTTTGAAGCAACAAGCAAATGTGTACTTGGTTACTTTTGGACTCTTGTGTCCTGTAATGCTCGAGCCATTCACTCACACCGTTACCGTCTTGAGCAACTTAAAAAAAAGGTGGATGTTATTGTGCTTTCACACAGCTATTAGCATCGTTTAGAGACAAGAAGAAGGAGAAAGAAGAAAAAAAAAAAGCTACATCAATGTCCAGGATGATTTGGTGGCATACAGGAGACCCGCTAAGCTTCTGATTGTGACTTTAATGCAATATCTTATCAAAACTGTCATATATTTCCTCTGTATAAATAATTCATGAGTAATAATTATGTTGGCTCATTATTGTAAATCATCATCAGCATAGAGTAGATAGAGCAAACCTGCTGCTTAAGATTCCCTGCTTGTCCGAGAAGGCTAAGCCCATAAAAACATTCCCCCCTTCAACCCCCCCGTTCCACAGTAGCAGTTGACAGTTTTTATACAAAGCAGTCACTTCCCGCTAAATCAATGAGGTAGACCGGGTCCAACAAATCCATCTTGGGAGACTCCACACAGTCAGAAGATCTGGTGCCTCTGGAGACACAGATCAACAGCATCTCAAATGTTCTATTAACTTAGATCTTTTTTTTTTTCTTCCATCGATCAGATGTAGTTCTTACACAGAGCCACATCAAGATTGTCTAGCTAGCCAATATCCTTGTTGTCTTCATTGATGACTTGATGGGAAAGTGCCTTTCCTGGGAGGTGAGGGGGGGGCGGTATGGTCAGGTACAACAGGAAATAGGTCCAACTTAAAAGATAAAAACTCTTTATTAGTCCATTCTTAGTATTTTTAAATGGCTTTTCGTCAATGCTCCAGGTGAGCTCTGCACTAGGAGGATTGATTTCAGAGGGTCAGAATCATTTGGTAGATGTTGAGGATTGTTTTCCAGCTACTGTAAGCTTATTGAGAACAGTCGAGGGGGGAAAGAGTTTTGGCCGAGGAAAGGGTGATTCACTAGTCCAAACGTGAAAGTGCCACCATCAAGCGGTTGTTGCTGGAGGTGGTCAGTTGCTTTTATTGATTAATGCTCTTTAAACCTTTGGCTACAGGTGTCAACGCTTGAGTCTTTCAATGATGGAGGCCAGCCTTCCTCCACATCTTTGAGAACAGCTTATGCACTGGCTATGTAAAATTCAAAGGCTTTGGCGCAGGAGTGTTCTGGCACCAGGAAGAGGGGAATTCTCTGTTTATCTTTCTCCTTGTTAGTTCATCCACTTTCTGCAATTCCAGGCTCCACAATGGCAAGGGATCTTATGCTGATCGTCCTCAAAGTCAAACTGGTAGTCGTAGGTCAGCTGGAAGGAACAGATGAACAGAGTCATTTTTTTAAACCATCACTTAGAAAATAAGTCATTAGCTGGTTGCTACTTGCTAGCTAACTTTAAAGACACCAACACTAACCTGCACGTGTGAGAGGATCTAAGAAGACATTCAGATGACTTCAATATGTCATTGTGTTCTTCTTTGCTCCTCAACATTTTAATATTGTTTTCATTACGCCACTAACAACTACAGGTAATAAAGTACAGATACAACATTGGCAAACTTGGTTTTCAGGATTGTTCGGAGAAGGTGAAGATGTAAACAGTTAGCCTAAAGCCTAAAAACATGAGACGTGGTAAGCCTTCTAATGTACTGCACCTCTTCCCCCTTGGGGATCCTGCGACTGGAGATGATGATAATCTTGTCTTCTTTGTCAAATGTTACAACCTCAGCAACACAG
Source organism: Macroramphosus scolopax (assembly GCA_901007825.1). Taxonomy (NCBI): domain Eukaryota; kingdom Metazoa; phylum Chordata; class Actinopteri; order Syngnathiformes; family Centriscidae; genus Macroramphosus; species Macroramphosus scolopax. The sequence continues at coordinate 79,512 of CAAKHC010004393.1, read as the reverse complement.
TTGGGGGCGCAGGAGTGGTTGACATAGCTGGAAAGAAGGGGGAGAAGGTTAGTAAAAGAAAAACAGAAGACCAGAGAGAGGTTTAGTATTTGGGCAACCAATACTGAATGATTACTTACCGAGCTGGGCCACCAGTCAGCGTGGCATCAATCACCTGCTCGTTGTTGATGCGAAACATGTAAATCCCACGATTCTAAATCAGCCGGAGAAAACAGAACATGGACACATTTTAATATCCATTTGTTTTCCCACCCAAATATATAAACCCCATCCAGAAAAGAATTTCCTATTTAGCTTTAAGTGCAGTCCTCAAACTTGAAGCCCATGGATTCATTTGTGTGTACTTTGTGAGCTGGAGTGTATAAATTGTGCACCTGCAACTCGTAGATCTTCTCACGGCGATTGGCCACCTCGTTGCGTATGACAGTACCGATGTACTCAATGACCATAGTGTGCTTCTCCAGATCCTTTGCAGCGTACAGACCCAAGCCCTGAATGCGAGATCGAGCCAGATACACATTGTTCTTCCACTCTGTCTTCAGCCGCCGATACTGGGAGGACTTGGAGTGGACAAACTGCTTGCTGTACGGTGTGTTCAGCTCTCCAGTGAAGGTGCTCTGGTAGGCTTTGGACACGCTGGTGCTGTTTAAGGTGTGTGGCCTGGGTGCAAAAAAAAATTATGGGTTTTCTTTTGCATCAAGCAGGGCAGTGGTTTTGGTAAGGGAGGGTCCTGTATGCGACAGGTCTTAAAGATATGCTGTGATCTTGAGCAGAGGATAAAATCCTGACCCTGTCTACAGATTAGCCCGTCCAAATCATACTGTAGAGAAATATGGACATGGATTGATGTTGTATATATGGATTTAAGCTTTTCTTGTAACTCACTCTCGCTCTTCTGTATGTCAGCGAGCCCCGGACTAATTTATTGAGTTAATTAAAATGTTTTTTTTATGTTTAACAGGGGTGTTCTCTGGAAACGCTGTCTGGATGAAACAGCACGCCAATAACATTCACAGACGTGCAGACGGATCTCAGGGTATTATTATGAGATCGAATGCATATCTATTAATATTTGAAAATGTCAAGTCCGCCAGCAGCCAGGAAGCTGGGGCCTGTTCTCTGTTCATTCATTAGGTGGCTGGAATAAATGTGGAATAAACATCTGAATATATTGGAAGAGTGACAAGTTGCAGCTATCCTCCCCATCCTCTTTTCTTCACTGTCTTTTACCTCTTGCACTGGGTGGGGACCTTTGGCTCAGATCGAGCACAGCCAGTGGGGTTGATCATGAGAGGGAGCTCCATAAGTGGGTGACGGCCATATCGGAACTGGTAGTTCTGACAGTTCTCCACTCCAGGCAACTGAAACGCAACAAAGTAAAGAAAATCATATAATCAATAGGGTGCACAGTAGGACTATTATCTCATAGCAGACGTATGTGTCTTTGAAGCCTACAGGTGCCCAACACGGTTCCTTCTGCATAATGACGTGTCTGCTTGGGATGCTTCCTTTAGTCTATAACAATCTATAATTTGACTTTGGTTTCAGCTGTAACCACAATCGATAATGTGGGAGCTTCTTTGATAAAAATGTACAATACTTACTTACAATCCAATAATGTATTTTGTCTATTTGTGTATACATTTTAAAGTCGACTATTGGGAAATAGATATCAGCTCCTGGTAAGCAAACCCACCGATTCCGTGATACGCATGACAGCATGAACTGTGAGGCCGTACATCTCCTCTCCCTTGACGTGTTCGGTGAACAGCTTCAACATGGATGAATTATCTCGGAGTTTAGCTACCTGCTGAACGACCTGCTCCCAGATCCCTGAAGACAGAGGTGGGGGAATTAAATTCAGTCTCTGGTTAAGAGAGTTGTTATAAGTGGAAAAATACAACACTGAGAAATACCATGAAACATGCAGAGGGAGAAGTATATAATATCTTACCCTCGGGAGTAGTGTCACAGTACTGCAAATCCTCCAAGCCATGCTCCAGAACACGAACCTCAAAGAGCGGACAACCGTCATCTTCGCCGATGCGGCACCGGTAGCGACATCGCTTGTTAGGCACGCGTGTGCTCCAATACATGCGTGTGGCCTCATAGCCGACAGGGAAGATGGCAGTCGGGGAGTGGAAGTTGGCCATTTGGGAGGGCAGCAACTGACCAATAGCATGAAAGATGAGACCACCAACACGGAAAAGGTGAATGCGGTCGCCTCGCTGCAAGATGCTGGCGATCTGCTTTACCTCATCCCGCTCGATGTAGACACGCCGTAAAACAGCAAATGTGCTAAGCTCGTCTTCACTGGGGCCCTTCAGCTTATGCTGGGTGCATAACATGGTCTTGTCCTTGAAGAACATGCAACGTGCCCGGATGGCACAGGCAAAGTGATAGACATTTGGACAGCGCAGTCTGTTGCAGCTGTTGGTGGCACCTGTTTTCTGACAGAATGCACACAGAGTCCGCAGTCCGCGACGTAGGGCTACCTCCACATTGATGAGAGCACCCCCCTGCGTCTCATATACCTCTGTGGACCACAGGGCACAGTTGAGGTGCACCCACAGGTCCACGTCAATGTTGAGCAAGCGTGCAGGCCCATCTGTGGGCCCATCGCCCTCATCGTGGCAGAAGCAGCATTTCCGTTTATCGCGGGGCAATTTGTCTGGTCGCAAAGTAATGCGCAGGCGTTCCATCAGCTCAGAAACCTCACGACTGCTCTCTTTCTTAGACCCACCCTTACGTATTGAGATGACAATCTGCAGACGCTTCCAGCGAATCCCCTTCCACTTTTTCACTTTGGGGAGTATAACCTCCTCATCTGGGGAAAAAGGTCTTCGCTGCTTTATAGCCTTAGGAGAGGACTCCAATGTGTTCGGAGAATCTCTGGGAGGTTGAGCTGGTTCACTGACCGGCTCCTGCTCCAGTTCCTTCTTGGCAACAGACTTCAGATAATCTTCAGCAGGAGCAGCAGGATCAGGAACTGCATAGGCAGTGGCTGGATCAGTAGCTGTGTCTGGAGCAGAGACGTCAGTCTCTGTGACATCGGTTGATTGAGCAGCATCAACAGGAGGACAGTCGTCCTGCTCAGGCTCAGTCTTGATCTGGACAGTGATGGGACTGGAAGGATATGGAGATGGAGAAGCTGATTTTTTGGAAGGTTCTGCTTCACGAGTCGGAACTGGGACAGGCGAGGAAGGAAGTGGAGGAGATGGTGATGGGGGAGGAGATTCCTCCACCGGTATGACAGGAAGGTGGCGCACATCTAGGTCATTTACGTTGGTTGTGTAAAAGTGCTGGACCAGTTTGTCTTCATACTCTGGGAACTCCTGAGAAAAATACACACGAGAAGTACAGCTTTTAAGAAATAGATAATGCAATCCTTTAATGCGTGTTGAAGATTAATTATTCACACAGTTCTGAGAGATCTTTAATAACTGACCTGTTTAATAAGTGCCAGAATGTCCACTTGTTTCTTTAATGTGCAGCCTGGCAGAGACACATCAAATTGCCTTAGCCACTCGTCCTGACTGGGCGAAGCGCCGTCTTTGACACAGAGAGACCCTGAAAAACACATGAAACAATAAATTAGGCTTCATATATGGATTCATAAAGTTGTACCCTGTGATGCTGTGTCCTGTATGATAAAACATTCTAAGTCAATGAGAAAATCCAAACAAACAACAGTGTTTAAGTGCATACCTGATTGCACAGGATCTTTCCCAGGATCATCCACTCCAGGCATGTCAGGGTTTTGGGGAGAGAAAGTCACCTCATAAGAACCTGGCATGCGCATCTTAAGCAGCTGGGCCATTGCCATCATCACATGGTTAAGTTTCTGGGGGAAAAGAGACAATACATTTGCTGTCAACAGTGCATATATTATATGAAGAAAGGTTTGACAGGATACAATAACATCACAATACCTTGGCTGCAGCGGAGGACAATGTGAAGGTAACAGACACCTCGTTGTTCTTGGCCTTGTCCCACTGGTTGGATGTGGAGACTACCTTGCCCTCGCTTGCTTCAGATGGTTTGTTTTCTGAGAATGCTACAAGATAAGAAAATATTAAAATTAATTATTTTTGGGCAATTTAATGTTTAACATTACATTAAAACAATGTACAATCGATTTCCCAAATATGATCATTTGTATAAAGCATGTTGCTGTTATTTATGGTGAATGCATTCAGAATGTATTGTTACTTGGGATGGCAGTCCGAGGAATGAGGGGGATGATGGGGGATATTGCTCTCTCTGTCTCCTCCTCCTTAGGCTCCCGTAGGTGAGGGAATCGTGGAGTTTCATCTCCTACGTTGCTCTCAGGGGAGGATGCCGGGATGATGCTTTCTGGGGCATCCTCGTCATCGCTCTCCATCCTGTCAAAAAGGTTTTCAATCTTATAGCCACTCAGCAAGAAGACAACATTGGTTGACTAAGAACAAATAAACTTATATTCTTCTGTACCTGATGTCCTCATGCTGGTTATGTGGTGGGGTCGGCAGGGCTGCTAGGATATCTACACTCTTCACCTCTTCTGTAACAGAATCTACATAAAAAATTTGAAAACATTTAGAACCTTATTCCTGCACAACAGCAGATGGATATAGACAAATATTCATCATTAACAGTAACTTCATGTCAAATCCCTCATTGGTTACCCATTTGCTCTTCGGTTGGCTTTGCATCTTTCTGGGCCACAGATAGTTCCTCCCCAGTAGTCACCCCATTGAGCAGCTTGTGCTGCACAGAAGGTGGAGGGGTGGGTGGCAGGGATGATGGAGGTGTTGGTGGGTTACTGAGGTTACTCTGTGAAGACAGGCAATACACTCTTTAAACACCTTTTTTCTACTGACAGAAAGACAGAACAACCAAACATTGTTGTAGTCGGAAATCGCCAACTAAAGGCACCTGTTTTGAGCTTAGTTTTACCTTGGTAAGTAACTGAGAGTAGTAGTCTGGAATATTGTCCAGAACTGCATTTCCAAAGGATCCTTTCAGCTGGGCTTTTCCATTGGCAGGGCTGCTTCCAAATGGCGCAAACAGATCCAGACTCGCAGTGATGGAGGGTTCCATTAGGGGCAGCAGAGAGAGACCCTGGAAGGTGAATGAACATTAGCCTACATGATGGAAAATCACTCTTCAAAATTTTAATGTCAAAAATATTTGTATAAATAATTTGTCATCCACCTACCTGTTTAAGTTGCTTTATCAGGGCTTCTGCACTTTTTCCAACTTCTTCCTTTTTATTTTTCTTCCGTGAGTTAGGCCCTCTGTCTCCAGTTGCCTTATTTGAGCGCTTTGGCTTCTGTACTGGAGCCCTCTTTGTTATAGACTGCAAATCCTGAAAGGGTTAAGAAAATAAATGAGAGCATCTTTCCCCAAAAAACAAACATAATGAGGTCAAAAAGAATAAAAGCATACCTCCATATTCCGTGGAGTCCCTTGAAGTTTTTGCTCAAGCATTGCTAGTTTGCTATTGATGTGGCCATTGATCTCATTGTGAATGCCTTCAGAAGGTCTCTGAGCACCAAGCTGAAGGTTCTTGGTTCGTAGGAGTTTCTGTAATAATTGCTGTCCAGTTTCAGATCTGGCTCCTTGTGACCCAGGATCTCCAGCTACATTTTCCGCATTAAAAAAGGAAATGTTGTTCCCAGAAGTAACCATGTCACCGGTTGCTTCGCGCTTTATAGCTCCAGAGTGAGTCTCTCCCACACCATCACACTGAACCTCTCTTGGTTCCTGTTTAATGTTCTGTAGGGTCATCTTGCATAGACCCCCTTCTTTAGAGCCATGCTGTGCGTAAGGACCGTGGCTCTCGGTAACGTGATGTGACTGTTGCTGAACTCTCAATCCTTTCTGTGGCCCATTGTGAATAACTGGTGCTATCTGAGATGTCTCATTAGCTGATGTCTGAGTTTCTGTTTTCAATCCTGGACAATCCAGTGGACTCTTGGCTCCAGGTGACCTGAGTGGAGATGCTTTGACCTGGCTGTATGGACTACCCCTTCCAGCTCTATTATCAGCTAGAGAAGGGGAGGAAACATGTGAATGGGGGGAAGCTGGGTGGACAGGGCTAATGCTAAAGGGACCTCTTGGGGAGTATGAATTGGATGGAGAGCCCTGCATCCGACCTGCTGGACCTACCATTAGTGCTTGTTGTTGGTTCTGGTTAGGAGTGGGTGGACGCATCCCTGCTGCTTGGTTTAATACGTGTCGTTGTGGATCACCTGGGGAGGTGGGTAATAGCTGACGTGGGGATGTGGGCCTTAACATACGGCTCTGGTCCATGGGGGACCGTGGCACTGGAATCTGAAATCTCATTATATGCTGTGGAATCATCTCTCCTTGATGTGGTTGTTGTTGCCCAGGGACCATCATCCCCTGCTGTAACTGAGGAACAACACTTGGTTGTTGACCCAACATAACTGACTGTTGCTGAGGTCCCACTGCTCCAGGCTTCCCAATAGCTCCATATGGCATCTGTTGGCCCTCCATCCTCGGCATCTGCTGCACAGCTTGCAGGACTTGTCCTGGTTGCATGTGGGGCCTCAACTGACTTTGCTGGCCTTGACCCATTGACATCCGTAGCATCTGCCCCTGTTGGAGCTGCCTCTGGGCAATCATCGCTTGAATGTGCTGTATCTGCTGGTTCGGGGGCAGCTTGAGGAGGTGAGGATTCTGGGCAAGAAAAGCCTGGATGTTAATAGGGGGACGGATATGTGCAGGTGGAACCCCAGGCCTCTGCGCCATCACCCCTTGCTGCTGGGCTCTAACCATGCCCATCATGGCCTGTTGTTTCTGCTGCTGGGCAATGAGGGCTTGCTGCTGCGGCATATGGCCCATCACAACAAGCTGTGGCTGGCCAGGATGGTTCTGACCTATGACTTGCTGCTGGATGGTAGGATCTTGTGACTGCTGCATAGCAATTTGAGCTGTTTGAGGTTGCTGAGGTAAGAAATCAATTGGTTTTCCCTCCTCTTTAACAGTCATCAAATTGGGCTTGTCAACATTAAGGGAGCCTTGCCTCTGGAGAGTAAGCGAAATTTGTTGCTGCTGTTGCTGAACCATACCAGTTTGTTGGTTTAAAACCAAACCCGTTTGTTGATCAGGATTTGACTGTTGTTGCTGGGTCATGTATACCTGTTCTTGGAGCTGCTGCTTTTGTTGTAATTGCTGTCGTCCCAAATCAGGTTTATGATCATTTGGAGCGACTACTTGGGACATCTGATTGGGAATGGAGGGTCCACCTTGTTGTGGTGGTGTTCTTGTATCAGAGCTAAGAGTCCCGCCCTCTTTTGTTCCTGAGTTTTGGCTGTCTGTAGCTCCCTGTGGCTGGGGCGTGATACCTCCTGCTAAAGGTGAGGAGCCCATCTGTGGGGTAGAAGGTTGGGAAAGCCTTCCTTGGTCTTGGTTGGATTGAATGATCAATTGTGTTGGTTGTCTTTGCTGTGCCATCTGTTGCTGCTGAAGGTGAGCAAAGTTCTTTGCAACATTCTGCTGCTGCTGCTGCTGCTGCGAGGCAAGCATGCGTTGGGCCAGAATGTTCTGTTGTTGTGGAGTTAGATGAGCCTGGGGACTCCTGAGGCCAGGATGACCTGGAGATTCAACCATTCCCTGTTGACCCATAATCAGCTGAGGTCTCTGTTGTGGTTGTTGAACTGGCTGGCTCCCCATTATCCCTGGTTGAGCGGCCATCATGGCTTGAGCATGGTTAATGGGCTGGCCTCCTATAAGGTTCTGTGGTGGGGGAACCACAGACTGGCCTCCAACCAGTCCTTGTGGAACCTGCACCATGTTCTGCTGATTAGCCTGGTTTACTAGCATTCCCTGTGGAGTGTTTGCTTGTTGTTGGACCATAAGTGGGTTCCCCATCATACCAGACTGTGGCTGAGTGATTAAGGTAGAATGTTGATTTGCGTGAGGCATCTGTTGCTGGCCCATCATCACTTGCTGTTGCTGTTGCTGCTGCTGCTGGAGCTTTGCCATCTGCATCCTGTGTTGAAGCTGTCTTTCTTGGAGTAGCCTTGGGTCTGCACCTTGAATTCCAGGCCCCTGTGGGAAGAATCCTGTTGGAGCCCCAGGAGGACCCGGAGCCCTGGTACCACTGGCTCCAAGGGTTACAGGAAGCTGGTTCTGGACTCCTCCAATGAATGGCTGTCCTTGGGGCATCCTGACAGGTATTCCGCCTTGGGGCATGATGCCAGGGTGCGGGCCCATTATTGGTGTTCCCTGTTGACCCATCATCATCTGGCCAGGTATCTTTGGGAACATGTGAGGTGGCCCCCCCTGCGCCGAATGTCCAGGGGTAATAGGACCTGCGCCTTGCTGATGTTGCTGATGCTGCTGCTGTTTGCTTCTGTACTCTGCAATAAGATTGGTGTGCTCCTTTTGCTGCTTGCGTACCTAAAGAAGAATAGTTAAAAAAAATATAAGAATCTGCATATGAAAATTCTCCTATATCAAAGAAAGTGCTATCTAGTGTGCAAATCTACACACCTGGTCAAGTTGTTTCTGAATTTTGCTCTGCTCTTCTGTGACCAACTTGAGTTTCTCTGCATCTGCCTCAGCAAACTCCCTGCCAGCTTTCTTGGCAGTGCGTTGCTTAGCACACAATGCCTTGCGGGATTTTCGATGAACTCCAATTTGTTCCTCCAAAAATTTTAACTGCATCTGGAGAAATTGCTGGGTGTGAAGAAGCCATTCTTCATATTGGTGCTGTTCTGCGTCATCTGTAACAGTAGAATAACTTTAGACACCGACATAGCAAGCACATGGCAACGAAGAAAAAAAATACATTTCTAACAAAAGGAAGCATTGGGAGAACATACTAATGATTCCTTGCACAAATTGGGGAGGGTTAGGTCTCGACTGGTTGGGATCACTGGTTTCTCCCTCCTTAAAACAAAAAGAAAACATTTAGATTAATTAGCCACATAATACGTAAAATTAAATTAAATCAATCACTTCTTAAAAGCAAGGCAGCATACCTTTGGAGGTGCAGATGAAAGTGGACCTCCGTCTGTGCCCGGGGCAGAGGCCAACCTCTGAGCAAGCAGAGAAACTTGTTGCCTGAAAAGCAAAACAAAACATTACTTGTATAACAGGAGTTGAAATGCACTAAAGGATAGTCAGTAAGGGTATGTAGTTTCCATGGCACTATAAAAAGTTACAAAGTACCTGGTTGTTACCACAATCTATTTGGTTGTTAAAGAAGATACAGGTCAATTAGACATTATTTCAGCTGTGACTCAAGGCATACCGGTAACTCTTTTCGGAAGAAGAATGCATAATCAAATGTGTCTAGGAGTTAGTCTATAGGTGAGAGTAACTTCTTAAAATAATTCCCACCATCTGCTGTACCAGTAATACCACAAACATTTTTAACAAAATGTAATAAAACAACAAAAAGTACCTATTAATTCCAGGGGGTACAACCATGGGGTCCTGTGCCAACACTCTTTTGATGCCCTTAAGTGCCACCATCTTTGCCTTGGCAATGGGATCCATGATGTCATCAGTAGCAAATTTGTCTAAATCTGTAATAAAACAATGAGTTATCCGCCTATGTACAATGAAAACAGCATCATTGCAATCTAATAACAGCAAACAGCTTTGTGGATTACCTTTATCTGGGAAGAAATTGTTAACCATAGGTGACTGTTTGACCATAGTTTGCTGCTGCTGTGGGTGACAGAGACCTGCATGGATCCCTGGCTGTGCCATTCTCGTCACGGCTTGCTGCTGGGCCATGGTCATGTGAGGTGGAGGTGCCATTCCAGGTCCCATATGCCTTTGCTGCTGCAACATGTGTGGACCCCGAGGGACCATACCTTGCTGAGCCATCATTGCTTGGGTGGGTGGACGATGGTGTTGTGGTAGCATAATCTGCCCAGGCGCTTGTTGGTTTGACTGTTGACTTGGGAGGCCAGAAAAATGTGATGCCATGCCTCCCTGGTGAAGGGAGCTAAACTGTTGCTGCTGTTGCTGCTTCTGCAACTCCTTCTTCTCATGTTCGAGTAGATCCTGTATTAGAAGAGGCAGTTCTCCATCTAAAGAGCTCTCTACCTTTGCCAAATCCACAGCAGGTGAGTGCTGTCCCCCTACATCAGGCAAACCAAGGGGATCGTCACCAATATCTGCATGTGGAGCAGCTGTAGGAAAAGGCAACGGATCATCTTGGCCTGGAAGCGGGTATTGCAGCCCTCCTAGTCGAACAGAACTGAGTGGAGCTGACTGGGTTTCTGGTTGTGCAGGCTTGGCTAAAGGGGTAGTCCCACCAAGGAGCATAGACACAGCCTCTACCATTTCATCTTTCACCACAATGTGTCCTGACTGGAGCTGAGAGGTCAGACCTCTGTCTTCTAATTTGACTTTGGAGATATCAGCAGTTTCGACAGAAATTGGTGGTTGAGTAGTAGACCTGCCTGCAGAGGCCGGGGTTGCTGAAAGAGACTTCTGTGAAGACTCCACCTTGGGTTTCTCTTCTACTTTGACAAGTGTAGATCGAGAGGAGGATGAAGGTGTTTCACTTTCAGCTTCTACCAAGCGCAGCTGGTCTGAGAAGCCATCTTTAGGGTCTCCTTGGTCAAGCTCAGGGTCAGCGTAAGCCAGAAGGTCAAACTCATCGCTATTAAGTAAGTCATCTAAGTGTGGGTCATTGGTTTCAAGGTTGTCCAGATTTCCCAAGTCATCATCTCCTTTGTCTGGGTCTAAGTCAAGAGCCAAATCCTCCTCATCCTCCACACCTCCATCCCCCGGGGCATCTCCAAGCCCCTCAAGGTCAGGCTCTGGCAGTTCCTCACCGTTTCCTACAATGCCAGGCTGGGACTGTGTGACAAGGCTTTGTTGTGGAAGCCGATGATGCCCAGAGCTAGGAGTGTGGGGAGCCGAGGTACCTGACTGCGGCTGCTGTGTTCCTGGGATGGTAGACTGCTGAGATAATAAACCTGACATTTCACCCCGCTGTAACCCCAGCTTCGAGTCACTGCCCCCATCTGCTTGAATGCCACCAGTTTGGGCTATGGTATGCTGCTGAACATATGGTGGTGCCATCTCTTGTTGTGGGAGAAAGAGACGTGGTCTGGGCTGTGGCCCACGTGGCATAAATGGGGGTCGCAAGGGTAGCCTCTGTGAGTTGTGTCTCAATTCAATGAACTGTGGTGGGGGTCCCTGACCCATTGGCGGCATTGTCTCCCCTCGATGTCCTGGTATCATTGTGTGAGGGTTACCCATGCCCTCAATACCCTGGATGTTGACAGCAGGGTTGAGATTTTGCCTTATGCCCATATCTTCCATGCCAGGTTGGGGAAACTTCCTTGGACCTGGAGCTTGGCCCTGCCACTGAGGAGTGAAGGGTGGACGGGCAAACATGCCTTGAGCTTTGGTGGGCCCGGATGGCCTGAGGGACAGAGATGTACAAAAGAAAAATCACATTTAGACATAAACCCCCCAGATATGTTTTAATACCTGTAAAATATTTCATTTGGGTTAAGGTGGAGTAATGTAGCATCCCACATAAAAAAAGTATTTATCAAGCATTCATCAATTTCATCTATTGCTTCTTGCCCATTGAAAAATCAATACATGCAGGTGCACATGTTTTTCCTATCAAAAGTTTAACTGTGTGTGCACACAAGGTGTCAGCCTTCCACATCACACTTGTGTAAGGTAATGGACCATCCGGTAACCCTCGAATTCCTAACTATCACCTAGTGATAGGTGATGTCACAAAATCACACACCGTATGAGAGTCCATTGCTGGTGGAAGGGGAACAAAATGATATTACTTCACACCAACTGTAACTCCAATAGAATGAGGTTCTTACCTTAGTGTACTAGGGTCCATGATGGCAGGGGTTCCTATGGGTGGTGGACGAATCAGCTTATCCTCCATGCCAGCAGTCATGGGCATCTTCCCGACCACAGAAGCCTGAGCTCCAGAAGTAGTTACAGCAACACGATCCTAAAGTAAGTAATATCAGTAAAACAAGGTAAATGCGCCATTCCTTTAATCATTTCATCATTTAGCTTGTGCTGGTCCACAGAGTTGTCGAAATACAAATAGCTTTTTGCAACAATATACTGATCTGTCGTATCCGACATAAAGCTCGCTAGTTCAAAGGTTGTGAGTGTTTACCTTACAAACAAACAACTTAAAACTTCTTCAGTGCCACATTATAATGGGCAGTGACTATGGTTATTAGTTCAGGTTATTTAACAGTGACCATGCATAACACAACCGTAAATCCAGTTATGTAATTACGCTGTCTTTCTTCTGGGCCACACAAAGACGTCTTGCTAGTTTCCACATTGTACTACTGTCAACAGGTCATATTTGTGAGCTGTATGGTATATTACTTATTTTGCATACCTGTGGATAAGGTGGTGGTGCTCTGTGGACCTTGTCTTGCTGAAAGGCACTAATCTCTCCACCAGACCAGCCAGGGGATGCACTACCCGCAGCAGCAGCCGCAGCAGCAGCAGCAGCCTCCTTTTCTTGTCTTATGGAGTTTCTCTGCATTTGTTGTCTGATTAGGAATTCCCTTAGTCTCTGGCGCTAAACAACACAAAAAGAATGATTAGGAAAACACATAGGAGGTGCATGTAATTATTAACTAATTGTTAACACTCTAATACCTGTCTGTGCTTCTCCAGCTCAGAGGGGCTAAGGCCCACTAACGCAGGGTCCTGCACTGCTGAAATGTCAGGCATTTCTTGAGTGACTGACAAAGCCGACTGATGAGATGCGTCTTGAGGGCGGACAGCTGCTAGTTCTTGAGATCCAGAAGGAGGTCCCAACCTATGGCTGAAGCTGTCTGACATGGTAGTATGTTGAGTTTGTGGCTGTGGTTGCTGTAGCTGACCTGTTACCATTTGACTTTGCTGTTGGGATATTTGAATTCCTCCCGTGCTGGGACTTCGACAGAAAGGAGGAGGAGCTGTGGGTTTACCAGAGAGAGGATCCCCTATGGGACCACTGCTGGGATGGGGTGGAGGTGGCTGGTTTTGATGAGGTGAGCATTTGTAACTTTGAGTTCCCTCTGAGGCGATGGGACGTGTTGGTTTGTGGATAGTAGCAAAAGGATCTCTAGATTGTGGCCTTGAGGGTGGTTGGGAACAATGGTCTGGGGACTGAAAACGAGGTGTAGCTGGAGACTGAACAGAGTAAGCATCATTGGAGAGGCCACCGGGAGTGTGGGGAGACTGACAGCTGCCCACGGACTGTGGGCTGGAGGGCACTCTTGGGCACAATTCCTGTTGAGCAACAGGGTGTCTCTGGGGCCCAAGAGAACAATTGTCACCTGACTGTGGTCTGGAAGCTAAAGGTGGTTGAGTGTGAGGGTCTGAGAAAGGGTGAGAGGGAGAGTGCCTGTAACCTTCAGAGGGGTGGCTTGGGGAAGCTCCAGGATGAAGTGCCCCACCCTCCCCTTGGTGCATTCGTGGCGTCATAGGTGCCTTAAATAAACCATCACCACATTCTAGCATCCCAGCAGGGGAGCCAGTGGCTAGGTCAGTTCTTCTGTACTGCCCTGTGCTAGCAGGTGAGGAAGCCAATGCAGAAGGTGATGGGGATGAACCAAATTCTGGCCGTCCATTCCCTTGCTGGGCTCTGAAAGGGTCTCCATAGTGGACATTGTGGGGTGGTGAGAAGATAGGAGACTCTCCAAGCCCAGCATTTCTTGAATGAGGACTTTCTGGAGGTCCTAAAGTCTCCTGAGATCCATGCTGGGATTGCGATAAATGACCCTGTTGCTGTTGCAGCTGTGATCTGAAGTAAGGGTCAACCTGTTGAGCCCGTCTGGAGGTTCCAGGGGTCCCTGGTTGCATGTCAAAGGGGCCAAGACTGGCTGGCCGTCCCTGAGAAGGACCCTGTGGGCCGGAAGTGGAATAACCTGAGGAAGATGCCTGTATGGGGCTTGCCCCAGCATAAGATAAGGGTGTGGTTGGGTGGGAGTGAGAATGGGGTGATTGAGAAGGAAGCTTGGCTAAGGGATCAGTCCTGATTTCAGCAGATCCTGGGGTCTTAACAAGTCCATCTGAGAAAAAGACAGAGGATGATCCAGAATCTGGAGGGAAGGGAAATGGGCTCTCTGCAGAGCTGGGCTGAGAAGAGATGGACGTAGATCCTGAAGGTGGAGGAATCTGGAGGTGTAAAGTAGGCCGTTCTCCCTTCACACGCCCAGGCTCGGTCTTGACTGGCCTGCACACCTGACTCTCCGCCTGCTGTGAGAACAGTAGAGAGAGCACAGAATAAACACGAGTACCCTCAACCATGAATATGATGTAATTTGGTAGTTGTCATTTGCCTTGGCAAAACAAAATGTTTCTTTTAACTCACCTTCTGTGCCTTATTGATCCTTTGAGCTGCTCGATTATCTTTGGCCTTTTGCTACAGTAAGAAATTTGATATTGATATAAAATTGGTAAGTTGAAAAGCATATTTTTACTTATGTAACAAAAATAGTTTTAGTTTAATCCCAATGCCTAATTTCTCATTGGGGTCATCACTAAAGATGTCACTTTAACAAACAGTGTTCAGTTTCAAAACAGTATTCTGTTAGTCTGCGTTTTGTAATTTGTCCATTGCATTTAGCTATTATAGAGAATATAAAGATATCAGAAAATGAAAATAATAATTTTTCGGAATTCTGTAAAACAAAAAAACTATAGATACATCTGTGAGCAACCATCAAAAGCTAATATCAAACAATTCTTGTTAGACTTGTTTTCTAACAAGCAGAACTTACCAGATATGGAACCTTGTCAGCAGCAGACACCTTCCTCCACATCTTCATGATTTGCTTGCAGCGACTTGCCCAGTCTGTGACAGAGGAAATATGGAATAGCTGCTAAATATGTAGAACAGTGATATAACTATTCTAAATGCTTGACTGTTCAGAGAAGTGGGTGAACATGTTGGAATAGTCATTTTTCTACACTAACCTGGGTAATCTTGTTTGAGAGTGGGAAAGTTGGTATTGGCATAAAGCACGGGGGAAATGGTGGAGAGTTCTCCAAGCTCTTCATCTTTCTCCCAGCGCTGGAGACTGCGCTGGTTGTAGGACAACCCATCACCCTCTGCCTCAGTGGGGGTAGGTGGGGAGGAAGGAGTTGCTGGTGTAGAAGGAGTAGCCCAGGGGCTCTCCTCACCCCCATCAGGACTGAACAGCCCTCCTCTGTCCCTGTAAAGCATATTTACAGTGTTAATGAAGGGCTTACATGGTCTTAAACTGGAAAGAAATCTAATGAAATGAAACTGAACATCTGTTTTACAAATTATTGCAGAACTTAATACTATAATACAGATTATTAAAAAATAAAATTCACGAGAAAATCCAGTATTAGTCATACCGCATGTCAAAGAACGGTGACTGAGAGAGTCCAGGGAAGGCATCCATCATTCCAGCTGAGGGCAAGGACCCTAAAAGAGATTTCCAGGTTTGAATCGCAGGTCAAACTTTACTTAAATTTTAGTAGTTGTTAACTTAGTCCTTATTAAGTCCTGTATGATATAACAAATATATTGTTGAATATCGACAAGGTTTTAATGATATGATCTTGAGGCGTCCCCTTCTACACACCTGAGAGGAGAGCTCTCTGCGGCAGAGTGCTACGATTGAGTTCTCCCTTATTGCCATCCAAGATGGGCTTCATGCCCTCCAAAGAGGAGCCTTCTGACACTCCCAGGATCTTCCTGAAGAACTGCTCAGAATCCTGACTCTCTGCTCCTTGGTGAAGACCTGCCATGCAAGGACAACAGCATGTGAATATTAACACCGGTTTATTAAAGGCTTTTCTGTTGCATATTGTATGTACAACTGTATTCTCTCAGGGTGATTACCTTCATTTTTTTCTGCATCAGAGTCATGGGGATCAGTTGTTGGCAGGTCCTTCAGTGATGAAGACGGCACGGACACTCCTAAAAAATGTGTCATTTGAAACCAAGCTGCACTCACCGAAAGGCTGTAACAACAAACTAATTGCATCGGTATCCAACCTGACACTTACCTGTACATTCTCCCAGAGCCGTGGGTGCTTCACCCCGCTCTTGCTTGAGAGGATATTCCACCACATGGTCCTTGGCGTCAGCTAGTGAGAGAAGCGCCAAAGGTTATACACATACTATACTTTTCCACATTTTGCATAGCAAGTTAATTGCAGAAATTTCATGTCTCACAGGTCAAGCTAGTGTTCTTACTTTCAGGGGAAGTAGTTTTGACCCCTGATGGTGCTGGTAATGAAGGCCGTACAAGGCATGCGCCTGGCCTCTGTCCATGGGGTATCATCACAGCTTTCTTACCCAAGTCTATAAGCGTCTTTCCAAAGAAAGCCTCCTGCAGTGACGAACAAACATTACATTATTTCATTCCATACACATCAAAACGGTTTAAAGCATGTGGCACTGAGACTAGCAAACCTGAAGATAAGCTGGAAACATGTCCTCCAGTTTGCTCTTTTTCCGGCCCCTACGTTTCTTGGCCTGTTCTTCACCCTCGACTGGTTTAGGGTCCATTATGTTATCCGTGTCAGGGTGTGGTCCTACACACAAAAAACAATTTTGTTCCCCAAATATTCACAAAAAAAAATGGGGTGTAACACTGCCACACTGGTGATGGAAGGTAGATGAGTGCTTGTTAAAACCGAAAGCAACTGTGAATTTTAGGCTTAACAAGGGTTGTTTTGGTGGGGGCGTGTTGCATCAGTTACTCAGCACATGATGTGGCATTGTGTTGCAGCGCTGTGTTTTCATGTGAACCTGATGTCTGAAGACTGTAATAAGGAGGAGGAACATAATCAGGTCCTTATAATTACAGCAGCCTATTTGCAACGTCAAAATGTCAGTGAAGTACTGAACACACACCCCATTTAGTCGTCACTAGTGTCTGTGATTAATTATTTTACATGAAACATGAAATGAGTGGTCCACGCCAGCCACTTACCGTCCTCGATGGTTCTCTCTATCGGATGGCCATCTAAGGTTGTCTCTCCAGCCAACTGTGCAAAAAATTCTTTCTTCATCCGTGTGTGACACTTCCTTTGTCGCACCATGAAGCCTCCAATTCCTAGTTAAATATATTGATAAAATTATATTATATTGATACAACATAATTCTTCCTTTTTTTATACTTTATTAATCCTTTAAGGGAGATTCTCTGGGCTGCTACTTTGGTGGCGCTCGGGGAGCATTTGGGGGTTAGGTGCCTTGCTCAAGGGCACTTCAAATGTGAATGTTGTGGGAGGGGAAATCGCTTGAGTGCTGGACTCTACTTTTTTTTTGTCCTGTCAGTCGTGGGGATCGAATCGGTGACCTTCTCTGTACCAACCCCTTTTCACTGACCATTGGTCCGACTGTACTGACAAATAGTTTGTGAATGCTTTGTGAAACTGTGAGAGCTTACCAGGCCTATACGGTTTCCGCTTTCTTTTTTTGCCGTCTTCCATCTCCTCGCCTCCCCCTTTGAGACCATCGCAGTCACCCATACCTTCAGGGCCTCCCTCTGCACCTTCTCTGTCAGGGCTCCCGGAGTTCTCCATTTTAGAGTCACATTCCATGGGCTCCCCACAGCCTAGATGAATGAGATAACATTGAGTTAGCACAAAAGTTTGCATCACAAGGCACATAATACTGAAATTGCTCATACACCAAATGGATGAGTGGACAGTGCGCCAACCTTTTCCATCATCCCCTTCTCCGTCAACCTCCCTCATATCCATTCCATCAGGGCCTCCATCACAACACAAGGTGCCAAGACGGGAGCGACGCTGCCGTCTCTTGTGCAGGGGAGACATAGAGATGCTACGTAGCAGCGACATGCCTGATTCTGTCAGCCATACACCCTCCAAACGGTAGAACTGAGGCTCTGTAAAATGATATTTAAAAATCCGAATGACATACCATAAAACGAACTAGAGATTAACATGCATGTGCATGTAAGAATAAACCTGAGGATGCAAAATCAACTCACCTGGTTCTTTTATCTTGATTGAAGCCATAATGGCGGACTCAACTACAGTGAGATTGGCAAGATAAAAGGTAAGAAATGCAAAAGAAAATATGTCATCAGTACATACAAATGTATCCCACATATATTTTCAAAACTAAAGTCTTCATGTCTCAGTTTTAAATTAATTCTGGAACTTACCCACAGGTTTTGGAACATATGGGCTGCAGGATGTGCATGCAAAGCCCTCATCTGAAGCTTGTTCCACCTCATCCTCTGTGTACAAACTCTCACAGACAGCATGCACCCATCTGCACAGTCAAACAGGAAAACATTGACTCGCATAATTTTCATAACAAATCACATCACTAATCAAAGATGTTGTAGAATAATTAATGATGAGAAATACATCCATTCCCCGCTAGTCTTCATTAGTTGCTATTTAATGAATACGTCAGCTTGTGTGTCTGAATTTTTGTGTATGTAGTCTTAATTAGCAGCACCAACCG
The DNA here is from genome assembly GCA_901007825.1 of Macroramphosus scolopax. NCBI lineage: Eukaryota > Metazoa > Chordata > Actinopteri > Syngnathiformes > Centriscidae > Macroramphosus > Macroramphosus scolopax. The sequence continues at coordinate 61,052 of CAAKHC010004393.1, read as the reverse complement.
ATCGCAGTGCTGACACTGCAGCAGGAGCTCCTCCTCCATGAAGTTCTCTCTGCATACTGGACAGGTGACGAGGCTGGCACAGGGGCCACAGTGGGTGTAGTTGTTCTGCCACTCACAGTGGAAACCAGGTGAGCTGGATCCACACTGTACACAGCACACACACCTGCACAGATATAGTGAAGCACACTGTAACTATTCAACAGCTTATATGCAAGATAGAAAATAAGAATACAGATGCAAATGTAGGCGCTGTAGTACTTTTTCTATTGCTAGAGAAGTAAGAGACGGAGAGATGTGCCTCTGAATTGCTAATGTAGAGCTGATACATGAGTGTTTTACATAACATGCAAATTTCTGTCTATTCATTTCCATTTGACCCCATTCAAAGCTACAAGGCTGAACAAAGGAATGCGCTCCTAGAATTTATCTTTTTTTTTTACCATTTGCATTTCCAACCACCCTTGGGTACAGTGTGGAGGGGCGGGTCCAAGCAGTAGGTGTGATAGCTGACATCACAGTCATCACATAGCAGCAGACGAGAAGGGTCCGAAGCCTTCCCACACACTTCACACACAATACATTCCAAACAGCGCCAACCCTTACGGAGCATCGTCTTGGTGATCTACAGAAAAAAAATTTGGTTTTATCTATCTGAATTTTTATAAAATACAGTTACAGAGATGAAAAAAAAAAGATGAATCTAAGTACTTACTTTGCTGTTCACACAGTAAGGATGGTAACACTGGGCACACTGAGCACAAGCCAATAATTGTCCCTCTGCACCCTTTCCAAAACTGCCGCACACAACACACATATCCTGAAACAGAGAGGAGGGAGTGAGAAAGAAAAATAAAACAGAGCATTCAACAGCGGTTCTTGATACAGTAAATGCCAAGAGATAATGGAATATGTCTCACTACAAAAAGAGCATTACCTGAAGCAGGACAAATTTATCAGTGTTTGAGAAAAGAACCACTGTGTTCTGCATGGTGTCATCTTCTTCCTCCTCCTCCTCCTTACTTATTACAGAGTCTGTGGTCATGCTTAGCTGTGTACAAAAGAGATAAACAGTTAGAAACAACATGGCAAAAATGAAAAAAAAAGGTAATGAAACAACATAGCAAAAATGAAAAAAGGTAATGAAGGCCAGGATGTAAAATTGAAAGAATAGAAAACCATAGAATTTACATGTCACATGCATGCTATGTAAATTATAGCTCACCAAGAAAGCATCGATGCAGGAGGCCATGGCTTTGAGACGTGACCTCCCACCACGCCCTCTACCTGCACCACCCCCTCGAGGTCTACGCTTCCCAGGGAAACTATTGCTTCGACCCTGCAAACAGAGGAAACCCATTTTATTGTAAAGTTGCCTTAAGACTTAAAAACGAGAGTTGATGTAAAATGTCAGCTATCGAAGCATCATCTCTGACATATGTAAACTTGTACATTGTGAGCTCACCTGTTTGACCCGCGAGCGGCCAGGGGATCCTCTGCGTTTCACCTTCTCTCTGTCGCTTCTGAAGGGTTCAAAGGGAAGCGAGTCATCAGTCTCAGTGAGCAGATTATCTGCATGTGAGCGGCCAGCAGGTATTAGGCCAAGCTCCATGGAGAGCTGAGAATCTGGTTCACCAGGAGAGCCCAGAAATCCACTGCTACTCTCATCACCATGGCTCATATTGGACATCTCATCCAGCAGGAATTCAGGCTTAAGCTCACACTCCTGTGGTTCCTGCTTTATGTCCACAATATGTCCTTCTTCTTTTATTTGCTCATCGTCATCTTCTTCCTCATCCTCATCAGAGTGAGGTAGTAGCCTCCCCTCAATGTCCACAGTAGAGGGCGCCTCTTGTGTGTCTACTGACAAAGAAAGGGAAGAAGAAAACTGGGGAGCCATACATGGACTCATCTCCTGCTGTTCAGACATGGGCTCCGTCCTGTCCACAGAGGCAGGAGAAGCTGGTGACTTTGGTGGGGCCTGACTGAATGGATCTGTAATCGTCATGTCATCAGAAAGATTCTCTAATAACTCAGGCGATTCTTCTTGTTTCACTGAGGGAGTGGCCTCCTGTTTCTCCACCTCCATATTTTCAGGACCCTGCTGTGACAATGGTGTTGCTTCTACTTCAGGGTTGTTAAACGGTGTCTCCACAATGGAGTCCTTGGAAGGGGCAGCTTGAGTCACCTGGCTGACTGCCTCTTCTACATCAGGTAGACAAGAGGCCCCCTGTTCTATTGTCGAGCATTCTGCAACCAAGGTTATGGAATGCATGGTTATTAGTGTTATCATTTACAAATCTATCATTAGTTAAGCCTACCATCATACAAATAAAGTACTTCTTTGTGCTAATATTCAAACATGCATGTCTACAGTAGGTTATGAGTTTACCTGTGGAATCAAGTGGAACAGCCAGCACCTCAGAGTTGCTTTCTTCTTTTGCTACCTGTGGCTCCTCCATGGTCCTGTCCCTAACATCTGGTGTCTCAACAACTGCCGCCTCCACCCCTAAAGCCAAAAATAGTTAACTTACAGTCATGCCTTGGACATAAGCTTGATAAAAAAAATATTTCTAGTCCAAAAAAATACCAAAGACTGGCTTGGGTTGTACTCTTTCTCTTATGTCTTGTCTGAATCTGACTTACCCAACTCCATAGGTGTCTCAGTTTGACCCAAATCTGATGTGCCTCTCTGTCCTGGTGTCACATCAGATAAGTCTGTCTGCTCCTCAGTTGTCAGGCCTGCATCCGTTTGGATTGTCATTTCCACCAAATGTACCTTTCCTTCAGTCTCCTCAGATGCCTTTCTGGTTTGTATCTCTTCTGTGTGTGCTTGAGTGATAGGCTGCTGCTGCTGAACGTCCTTGCAAAGCAGGCAAATGCACTTGGCCTCTGGAAGTTCCCCCGATAAAGTACACTCACTGTGCACCCATCTAAGACAGTAACAGTTCATACAGATGAAATAATTTACAATAATATGAGTAACAAGTCCACAAATGAGGACTGACAACCTCCAATGACCACTATTGTGTTTGAGCGTTGGTCTTACCTGTGGCACATGCTGCAGCACTGCAGAGCGACAGATGGGTTGGCAGCTTTGCTGCACACGCCACACACAGAGCTGCGGTGACGCTGACAGGCCTCACACACAGCATAGTTGTCAAACCACTGGGCCAAATCTGGCAGCACCAATCCGCGGACGCCACACTCCATACATACACGACACCTCTGACAGGATACACATAATGGCATAAAGTTTAAACCACATGATCAAAAAAGCACATCGAAGTATCTCCGTTTGTAAATGGCTGGAAGTAAATGAAGTAAATTTAAAGGATAGTTCCAGTATTTTTAACCTTGGCGCTATAATTCCTCGTTTTGGGTCTGATTGATTAACAAGGACACAAATTATTGGAAACGATACAATATAGAGAGAGAATGTTATAAGCAGCAACAGGGCAAGTGTCTGCGTTAAAGTAGGAAGTGCTTATTTTTGCCTTTGCCACAATAGATATATTTGGGGTATTGTTATCAGCAACACAAAGCCAAAGGTATGAACTGAAAGTGGACGAGCTTTGACGCAGACAAATATGCCGTTATGTAGTTGTGAGTTATAGTGTTGCACAATATTGGAATAATTCCAAACATTAAATCTATCCTTTAGTGCAAAAAAGTACGCTTTAAGTTTTCAAAGTAAGGGCATCTGCTTTGTAGTGACACATGTCTATGACTTACCCTGCATTTCCATGGGTCTGTGGGAAGAGAATCCATGGCTGGCTGGAGGCAGAAGGTGTGGTAGCCCTTATCACAGGCATCGCATACCAACATTTTAGAGTCTTCACCTGGTTGTCTGAGGAATTGAAGAATCAAGATTTTACTCTTTTACACAAATGTCTTTAAAAAAAAGCAATGCAAATGTCTTGCAACACCTTCAGCAATACATTCAAATCTCTCGGTCAGGGTACAGCTTTACTCACTGACCTGCAAGTCTGGCACACTTTACACTCTGGGCACTGCCATCCTGTCCGATGGATGGGGGTGGCACCAATCTCCAGACAGGCCGCATGATAATGTAGGCCACAACCCGTACAAAATAGCAAGTCTGTGAGCTCCCCTGCCGAGTCACACACTGCACACCAAGACTCTTCACCTGCTGTGACAAACAAATGTATATGAACTAACATCAATAAGTTTCTTGTTTAGCTATCTCTTGAGAGTCAGCTCGAGGAGACTACCAACTACGACAAAGATAATAAAATTATTCATGTCCTTGGCAGAATAGTCCAGAGCAGATTAACCAAAATCAGTACATAGGAGGCAGTGTGGTTTTACAAGAAGAAAGGTTACAGCTTTGGACCATGGAGCCGCTTGTGCGCCTTGTTAAACAATTAAGTATAAACAAGAAAATAGTCGAGAGTAAAGCCTTACACTGCAAGCATGTCTTGGGTAATGATTAATATGTCTGGGTTTCTTACCCAACTCCTCTGCCTTGTCTATGTGCTCTGGACAGAGGAGGACCAACTGCTTCATGGACTGGAAGGATCCACTTGCCGCCGCACAGGGGAAGTGGTAAAACCTTGAGCAGCCCTCAGCATGGCATCGAATAGTTGCACCTAGCCTTCTGCAGTATTCGCAAAGCTGAAACAAACCATTAGTAACAAGTTTAATTAGGTTGAAAAAAAAACTCTTTTAAGCCCAATATTGGCATATGACACCATCTAATGTACATTATAAGCAGTGCACTTACCCGCTGTGTCCCTGAGATAACAGCCTTATCCACATTCTCCAGCTCCTCATTCTCCATCCGCTTCACTCCCTCCGACCACACGGCACACCAGTGATGAACCCAACAACCCCCTGTCCATTACAAGTCCAACATTAGCAAATTCACAAACTTAAATTTTACATCGGTGCACTATATTACCAGAATGCTGGATCTAGATTTATCTTATAGTAGTATGTATTTAATGTACACTAATAGTATATAATGGTAAAATGGTTTAAGTTCAACCTGAGTCATCAAAGAGCGCCGCCAGACAAGGGGGGGCAGAAAATCCAATGGAAGACAGGTCATCATTCCCGGCCTGTGGCAGTGGGGAAGCTGATGGCTGCAGGTCCGGCTGATCAGAAGTTGGCCCAAAGTGTCTTAGTTCCCGCTGTCCATGTAGGCTGCGCTCCACACAGTTGCAAAGCGCACATGCCCGAACGCTCTCTCTATACAGTCACAAACCAACCAATTAGATCAAAACACAAGCAACAGTTCAGTTTTTGGTATTGCCATTTAGCTGCTTATGGGGAGAAAGACTGAAGTGGTGCTAATGATAAACTTACACAGGTCTGATGGAAGAAACTGTAGTAGCGACAGACACATCCTCAGCAGCAGTATCGACTTTGGATTCTCCCTCAGAGGAGACAAGCTGCTTAGCAGGGGCATTGTCATCAGCTGAAATATGAAAAATTTTGAAAAAGAAACCAGGACTTTACAGCAATCAATATAGCACTAATTACAAAACAAATTGTTAACATAATGCATATTGATTTAAGTGCAATGGGGAAAAAAGTTGTACTTTTAATTCGAGAGAATGAAAGCCTCTTTCTACATCAGAGGACAAGAACATTGTGATATCCTGCACCTTCCTGTACAAACATTGCATTCATAATGAATGAAAGTGGGGCTTGGAGGATATTTGTTCATTTGTTAATTACCTGTTGGCTCAGAGTCACTCTCTTCGCAGTTTGATTTCTGCTCGTCCATCCCCCGAGCTGATTTTGACCTCCTTGGAAGAGATCTACAATTTAAACACACACAATTGTAGTCAATAGTTACTTTTCTTTGAAGAATGCAAACAATCTGGACATTTTATTGAAATCACTCTAACTATTACAAGTCCATTGTGTCTGTTATCACAGCAAAATGAAGGGTTGGAGGGGAAAAGATCTGATAAGAGAATGAAAAAACTCTGAATCAACCTAATGGACATTTGTGTTTGTTCTGGTAAAAAAGGAACAACAAACAATGATGCAGGTCATTTTCTTTAAGCAACATACGTTAAATCAACACACTTCCTTTACCTCACTTCAAACTAGCCTCCCTACCTAGTAACCAAAAGCACGTCTGACATATAAAGACCCACAAACTACTATGCAACAATTACATGAAAAAGTAATGCATCAGTGGATTTCCTTGTTGTAATCTGACTAACATTAGCACTAATGCAATCGAGCTCTCTCGCAAAACGATGAAAATAGCGCGAGGGTTCCAGGCGACAGATCAATCGGAAACCACTTTAACAGTTCAAGGATTTATTTACCCAACGATGCATAATCCAGACCGGTGAAATGGCAGCGTGAAAAGGCACAAAATATAAAAACTGAAAGGGTGTTTTCCTAAATAAAACAACCATAAATCGGGATACACAAAGAAAACACAACTTCCGTATGTAGAACTTCCTGTTGCAGCGGTGTTCCTTTCGTGCAGAACCTTTGTCGCTCACATTATAGTTCCGCTATGAGCTTCATGCCATTGACAAATTATTGTAAAACAAACTATGCAGGACTGGACGGCCGCGCCATTGTTTCATCTACACAACTAATAATAGGAAGCCACATCATGTATGCTCGCTATCATACATGCTTCATCGTTGAACTGCAATTCAAACGGGAAACTGTGGCTTGAGTATCCACATGCTAGTATATATTACGTGTGATATATAACAGCATCACCAATATTTGTATACTATATAAGCTCGTTAATTTTACAATATAAAACAATCAAAAGAAACGCCCGTCGTGCGATCCTGGACGTCATGATCTAATAGGCTCAACAGAAGCAATTTAGATCCAGCCGTCAGTCAGTTACAAACCGGAGAAATGTTTTTAACGTAGACTGAGAAAATTATCTTGTGAGCTGTTGTTACCAAACACATTCCGTCATGTTTGTATCCATCCATACTGGGGCAGTTGGAAGCAGATACAAGTCCGAGGACGGTGCGCGTTTCTATTATTTTAATGCATAGAAGCAGATAAGCAGATCATCGCTTTAGATCGGAATGCACAACACAAACCCATTTACAGTGTAGCGTTAGGTAAATGCACGTTTGTCAGAATGATTTAGGGGTGTTTGAATGCTTTACCGGGTAACGTTTGTAAGTTACTCAAACAGTACAGTCACAACTACAAAGGTAAAATTCTAGATGTTATAAGCACTTTAACCTAACTTAGCATCACAGAATATATAGTGATAGGTAAAACGCTGTTTGGCAAGTAAGGAAAACACGAACAATGGACTACAATTTGGCTCACGGACATAATGAATTTCCATCTGCCCGCTTGGTAATGAACGTAACGTTATTCCGTGACAACAGAAAGACGCACTCTCTTCTCGATAACAAGCCAACAAAATCTAACGTTGACTCGTTAAATACATCAGTTGGCCAATTAAGAAACTACTAGGATTTGTCTCTAAAATTAAGTTGGCAGTGTCCAGCAAAAGTGATGACATGATGACTAAGTTACCGTCTTAACATTCTAGCTAGCGGTAGCGAGTTAACGTTTAAGGTGTAACGTTAACTTTCACAGGGATGGTATTTGGTTTCATTTTGTAATGTTGACCAACAACAGCTGCTGTTTGTTGACATGACTAAGGTATCAAGTATTAAGATGTTTTAGTTCGATAATGGCAGTCCTATCCACCATTTGTCAATGTAAACACCCGATTTCAAAGGTTCGGTAACATACCAGCAGATAGCCATGTCCATGTCAATGGCGAAAGGCTGATACGGGAAAACCAGCAACTACCGATGGTGACGTAGTAGCAAAGTGTCTCGAAGAGGCAAAACTAGAGTAAATACTTCAAATATCATTCACGCTTAAATTCACTTCTGTAAATCTCAACCGACAACTCTTTGAAAAGGACCACAGAGAGAGCACATGTACATTATTATCCAACCAGAAGTCAGCGCTCAGGTAACATGGCTAGTTCTCCGGGAAATAGACAGAGCCATCTACTACAAGCTAACAGCTAAATGTTACCGATAGCATGGCTAACATTACCCGGTCTAAGGTCAGGGTTGGTGTGTCTCTAGGTATGTCTTTTGCAAGAAGTTTAGAGAAGGTATAAGTAAAGCAACTCACCTCACAAAAACTGTATACTCTCCTCATACATCAGCATAATCCAAACAGCCACACAGGTTCCCAAAAGGCTGATGGTCGCTTCATTTTATGAACCGGACTAACGCTGCGGCTAGCCGGCTGGAGGGAGAGTGGGGGAAGTGCACGTCGGCGGAAGGCAGGCTGTGCGGTGATGCTAGCTAACTTAGCTCTTCGACTAGATTGATAATTCTATGATTAGCAAGATAACGAGCAATGAGTTGCCAGGCACTCGTTGGGGAACTACTAGGCACTGACAAAGGTATTCAACCAGGCCTGTAAAAGTTATCACAGCTTCGTGTATTAAATAAAAAAAATGCTGGCTTCTGGCTAGGGGATTTAGCTTTAAAGCTAACAACTTAAGACTAGCTAGCTGCCTTTACTGCTGCTCTGTTATGGAATCTTGCTGGCGAGGTCCTAAAAGCTCTTGGCGGTTTACACTAAATGTGTTTGATAATTACAGCCTTAAACTTTGTTTACACGCAAGTATAAATATATTGTCTTTCTTCTAACTTCTAGTCGCCTTCAGACATTCATGTGTCTCAACTTGCAGGTCAACTTTGGATGGATAGCTCGTGGGTCACTCGCATCCCCTCACTTCACTAAACTGCGTTGTGTCTGCACACGGCTTGTTCCGCGAAGTGGCAGGCAGTGCTAGCTAATAGCAAGTACGTCAAAAAAAATCAATGCATGCATACGGCCAAGCTACAATTGTATTTTACTATTCGGGGTTAGTACATGTTGTTACTATGTAAGAACAACAATTAGCTGGTGTGTTCATGTTACGTTAGAGCACCACCACATTATGTTAATCTGGAGAACGTGGAGCGCAAAAATATGGTGGATATTAGCTGATATCAGGTCATTACATTTTCTGGATACAGAGAAGCCATTTTTCATTACATTGTCTTGATTGTAAGATCAAAGCTAAATTGTTAGTGCCGAACAATGCAACGGCCTGGTTGAATTTGTTTAGATTCGGTGTTATTGGTGCAAATTAATTTTCAATCAACGTGTTCTAAGTACTTCATCGTTCTCGCTAGTTCCTTATTCTGACTGTTTATACGCGGTTATGCTTCGCACATTTGACTGATGTGATTTAGGACAACTGAGAAGCGTAATTGAAGACTTTAATTTACCATGTAACGCACGGAAATGATCTTCGACCAGGCTTTTAGCAGGTTCACTAATAATGGCCTAAATTCTGAGATGGTTTATGGGGTAACGATGGCCATTTGTGGCCTCATTGTTTTGTCTTTTCCAATTGTACGTAATTACCCAAGTTACATACTTGTATTATATCAGGAAAATAAACATATCATTATAACAAAAATGTGAACTTGTTAAAATCGCTGACAACACACCACCTTGCCCATCCACACTTTACTTCTGACACTGGATCTGTTGACAATTCAGTGCTTGGATTTTCCATTTTTATCAAGTTTAATCTGGCGTTTAGTCACATGTAAGGAGCATTCGTAATTATGTACTATTTAACACAGATCTAGTGGGAGTGGAATTCAGAGGAAGTTGGTTTCCTTATCATTGTGAGAACATCACAGTGGTACACTATAGATGACCCAAGAAGAAGGTGTTTTTCTATAACTGCTCAATTTCCTTTATTGCTAATTATTTTGATCTAAACATCCATTGTGTGGCATTTGAAAATATGATGGCCTGTTAGAATTCCAATATACCTCCTAAAACAATTTCAAATAGTTATGCATATAACAGGAGACAGTCCTCTCAGAAATGCAAAAGATGTTTTATCTTTTTTCAAAAAGTGTTGTCTTATATGTGTGTATTTCTTATTCAAACCCAGACCCATTCTTCAACACACTTCGTAAATAATAAAGCTTGGATGCCATTCAAATGACCCTGTGAATGAACAAAGTATTATTGAGTAAGGGTCTGTCCCATGAGGCCTCAGGTGTAATCCACATCAGCGACTGGTTTATCTCCTGTCATGCCAATGTGCAGAACACTCGACCATTACTGGTAAGTAGCTTTCCTAGGCTATAATTCAAGACTTGTAAGTAATTAAATGTAAAGATAATGTCCAAGATTATAGCTCTATATTATGTGCTCTTCAGGCAATCGACATGTACCTGCTGACCCTGCAATGTGAAGCTCGTACAGTGATGCACATATGTAGAGGCCTCTGTGTACAAAATGTACATCACAAGTGGGGAAACGTGCATTATGGCAAGTGCACCACCAAATCCCAATTCAACAAAATGAAAAATTGCTTTCTTAATTGTCATAGTTATGGTCTTAAAGTGTTAAAGCCAATGTTAAAGCTTTTCTTTGTAGAACAATGCCTATTAATATAGCAACAACCTATTAATCAATAATTTCCTGCTTTTAAAGAATGATTTGTGGTTTCATATGGAGATAAGTTGTATATATATATGAGCGTAGGAGTCACACTTTAATTCAAATGTTCTACTGTCAACTGAACCTGAGGGCACAAGCGTGCCTATAAAAGAACTGTTAGTACATCAGTGCAGGACTTAAGGCTGTAATAATACTTGTTCAGGGAATGTGTCAGATTGTTAGTAACTGAATGGTGGGTGCGCAGGTTTTCATTTTGAAAATAGGTTATTACTGGTCCCCTGGACAGGATTAGTTAACTTCCCATTCAGCTTTAGCAAGATTGGATTAGATTTTGGGGGTTGAGACTGGCTGTAAAACTGACTGATTGGCCAATGGATGTAAACAGAGGGTGGTATTAGGACATGAGGTCTCTCTGATTGGTCAGTCGGCAGGGTGAGTGCTTTCCCATCTGCCTACTGCATCTCAAGGATAATCCCCTAGAATACCTCCACAGATGTTTACAACAGAACATAAACCAGAAGAAGAGAATACAATTCGGGTCTTCAATGTGTTATTTGTCGCAGTTAAATTTGAAGCCGCATAGGCTGCTTCTCCTGGGGATGTAGTTAGGTTGTTTTTTTCTTCCTTTTTCTCTCTTCATATCTGCTTTCACTACATTGTATATATCTGTTGAATTGATGTGGGTTTAACATGCATTTCTTGAAAACTACAAATAATGTAGCATTGTTCATAGATGATTACAAAAAAACATCAAGTATTATATCACAAATGAAAATCTGTTAAATTCAAGTTTAGTATAGCTGTTGTGCAATGATATTCAATAAAAACGGAAGTGCAATCGGAGAACGCAGAACTCCACGGCCAACAGACGATATGTGCTAATCCATGACAGAAACCATCATATGACCGGATATATTTATAACCGTGACCTCATCTGACAAAGTCATCAGTTAAATTTATGGTGACAAAAGTCAACATTGGCCATTTGGCTATTTACATGTAAAGTCATCACTCGGACAGATAGTTAAAAACAACAGGGTGTCTTTATTATAAGCAGCTCATTCACGTCCGTTAGCTCTCCATGTGGATTGAATGCTCTGCACAGAATGAACACAGTAGATGCAGTAGGGGTGCGTCTCAGGGAGCGCAGACCTCAGCCAAAGATAATAAAAATAAAAGCAATTATTTGCTATGTTGAATGGATCTGTCCCAGAATTAAACGGGTTCTTCCTCGGCCCATGCTTCACTCCTCCACCATGTTCGGGGAAAATCGGCCTGGTAGTTTTTGCATAATCATGCTAACAGACAGAGAAACCAAAGCAGGAAACAACATAACCATCTTGCTGGCGGTAAAAATCAAAGGCATGATATAATTATCTCCTCAAAGGGGTTTATAGCCCTGAATTACTTGTCTCCGGAATATAGCTCTTTATTTTTAGTAGACACTTCAACAGTTATTGGTGAAATAAATTTCACTAACGACGGTTTTTGGAGACAAAATAAAGGTAGGTACAAGTGAAGAGAATAGATGGGTGAAGAAAAATACAAAGGTGTTGCCAATGTGCTGAACTTTATCATCCATAGGTTCTATTTGTGACCGAAATTGATCGGTGGATATCAATAAAACTGCTTCTGCTAATATACATTTAATAAATTACCTTTAAACCAGCCAACAGGCTGTAACTGCAGTACATTCAAGGAAGTGGTGCAGTGGGAAATATTAAGTATGTCTGGGCTTTCATTAACCCATCTGTTCCACCAGATTTCCACAGAGAGCCTGAACACTGTAACATAATGCTCCACTACAAGCTCTAGAAAGGAACATTTGCTAGTTTCTCAGATTCTCTACAAAAAGCTACCAAGCAAGAGATGAATCAGTTTAGTAGGTAAAATGTACTCAAGAATTAGAGAAGAGACAAAAATGTTGCCAAATGACATTTTAATGTTTTATGATAAGACAACCAATGAGGACATACAATATTTATAATGGAAATATAATAAAATGAAACATGTATAAATTACAATCCTGAAAATACAAAAATAAAGATTCTATTGATGTGGGAAATGTCATTACTATTCCATTAGAATAATATATATTTTACATATATCCTTTAAGTAATTATATTATTATGATGTGCAAATAGACTGTGACACAGTCAGTCATGGCATGACCATTTATTTTTACAGGATCCATTTGTCTAATGAGATTCAGTCTTATAAAACATAACTTTAGTATTAGCATGTGTGTCACTACGATAGTCAAGAATACAGACAACTGTGAAAAAGCAGGCAAGCCATCTCAGTGCATTTAATAAATTCAAGAGAAGAACAGGAGGTGTCAATTTAAATGTAGCAATACAGTGAAAACCGGGATATTTATTAAGTCTATACTTTATTGTTTTTTAAGGATGAAATGAGTCGGAGTCTAAAACAATAGATCCAAGACGGAACAGTAACCTAGCATACCAGTGCACCTTCGATGTCTGTCTTTGCCATTGGAGTTTCTCTTTAATGTCCATTCTTAGAGGTCCTCTCAAATTGTCTTGTCTGTGAAGAGTGCTGTCATTCCCGTGTACACCCCCTGTTTCCTTTGGGACCAAAGTGCAACAATGCGATGGAGACTCGGAGGAAGTTGTTTCACTGTCAGTGGTCCGCTGTTCTGTTGTTGTCTCCCCCCAAAGTAGCCAGTCGAATGAGAAGATGAGTCGCAGAGGTCCGAACGCCCAGTGGGCAAGTCTGTGGTCCTCCACCAGTGCATAGCTGGATGCAAGCACCCCATCGATGAACAAAGTTCCATCTTCTGTCAAAGGTGCATAGACTCCCACACTCTCCTGTACTGAAACTGAGCTGATTCGAGATGGACGCACTTCCCCCTCTGCAATGTGGACGAGAACACAGTCCCCGTTTCTGGCTCTGCTGGCAAACTGAGCCTGGTACATACTTCTGTCAACTCTGCAATGGGGGGCTAGAAAGACCAAGTGTTGTGGAGTAAGGGCCAATCTATGGCCATCTTCTGTCTCCAGAGACAGGAAAGTTGACCAGGTTTCTTGATCCCGGTGCAGAAACAAGAGGATTTGGCTAAATACTACATGGCCTGTCACAGACAGGGCCATGACCTTGTCCCCAGGCGTCAGAGTTGACAGGGTCTTTTGCCCCCCTCCAGCAACAATCACCCGGGCCCAGCCTGGGAAACAGCCACCTTTTTCCACTGCAACAGAGTGATCTGTAACACAACCATCAAGCCAAATTACGAACAATATGTACCTTTTTTTGTGTCATTTAAGAGCAGAATTTTAACAATTATCTTCTACGAAAACCTCAAACGTACCAGCTTTTACGGAGCAGTGGATATGATATTTGGACTCATAGTGGACCCAGTCAAAGCCCGCCTCCACAGCTAGCTGGGCGAGGAGACCATACTTCTCCGTTTCTCGGTCGTCAGTGGTTATGTCCACAGCCCGGCCTTCATAGTGCAGAGATCCAGAAGGATGGTGACCGTCCTCATCCCAGGCCTCTGTCACACGCAAGTGAACCCCGGGCCACTGGTTCATCACTGCTATAGCCAGCCTGTTCAAACAGTCCTTACAACGCTAGAAAAGGAATTAAACAAAGGGGAGTCATATTAAATCAACCAATAAATCAGCCTATATTAGTTTATCACAGATTAGGTCAACTGATGAGCTGTTTGAGCTCATTTAGAAACAGTGTCCACTACATAATTTGGCCACCAGAGGGCACTGACAAGTTTATTTCTGTGCTGTGAAATGTCTTGGTGGTTTTGCCTTTTTGTTCGTCTAATAAATTGTATTTCGTTCTTTAAGTTAAGTTTTTAGGCCCTCAAATATTGTATCAGGCTTTAGTATACCAATATTCTAAATAATAGTGAATTCATTGACAAGGTTAAGATCTGATGTCTGGTTCAATCTTGATGGATGGGAAAATATCTGCAATTATTATTTTAAGGGTTTAACAGATCTCCTTTTGAATATTCCATCCTCTACCCTTTAATAGCAAGCTTAATGAAATAATTATTCAGGCAGCCATTTAGCTTAATAGGACAACGTATTAAGTAATAAAATGTAAGAGTTCTTATCCTTGAAAACCTAAACATATGAACATGTGAAGGTGTAATTTCTATCTGGTTGTACTCTGCATATATCTGAATGATTTCTGTTTTCTTTACACTTGGTCTGCAGCATGCGCCATGTACAGTAAGCGGCATGTTTGAACCCCGCTCAAGTGGAAATGATAGACACTAGAAATCATTTATTAACAGGGGAAACAGCACGGCCTATGAATACAAGTGGGTTTGTACAGTACGTGACTCTCCTACACACCCCAGTGCACAGACTGATTTCTGTGCAACCCAGAACCCTGATCCCAGTACTTTAACACGGTCTCTGTCTCCCAGGTTATGATTGTTTGTCTGCTGGCATCCTCTCACAATTCCTCCACTACTCTGCTAAAGGGCATTTCAACCTTGCTCAAACAGTCGGAGAATAAGGGAAAGCTACTGTAGCCAGTTTGGCACATTCCTTGGCCTTTTCGACAGGGTGACAGAATAATCAAGGCCATTCTCTGCTTTTCAAGACTGTGCCAGGCATGAGTTTCTCAGTTTCGCCCCTGAGACATTTGATCAGAAATGTGCACAGTGACTCTTAACACCCCCGTCGGTTGTAATGTTACAGACTGTGTCGGTATTGTCACAAAATTGGCTTAAATATGACGGCGTCAGCGCACAAGGTAACACACTCATCACCATCTCCTGCGAGCTCATTCAACTTATGACTTGTGATGTGGTGAGTCTTGTGGCCTGTAATTGATTGTGTAAAGTTGATCTTGCAGTGGAATGAAAGAAAGAGAGAGAGCTGGGAATAAAGTTGGGGGAGAAGAGAGCAGTGCAGTGGAGAGATTGTGACTAAAGAGAGAGGGCAGATGGGAAAACGTATGGGCATGCACTTCGGAATGTGACAGCAAGAGTGAGAAAAAGAGAGGGACAGAAAACAAACTGGGTACATTTTTCTCGCAATGCCATTGAAGAGAGGCGTTTCATTGTCACAACTACAATAGTCGCTTTTCCAACAGTGCCATTACTTCAGCAGGCGGGAATTTTGTATAGGCGACCCCTCGGAGTCTCTGAATGACGCACAAAGAGTGTCTTTCACAACTAGGCAAAAGAGGGGCACATGCACCCTCACACACACTCATACTGGGCACTGGAAGGGCACATATATATACAACCACAGACCATCACATACAATCACTCAGGGAGGGGAAGGAACACAGATTCATATCCTAAACCATCACAGAAAGCCGCAGCATCCAAAGCAGAATGTCACCAGCGATTCACATGTGTGGGATTAGAAATGTTTCGTAAAAAAAAAAGGCTGCCCATCCCTTCCTCATCGCCGATTCTTAAATCCTGAGCGATTGTCTTTTGTGTCGGCATGTTAGTTTAATTCGGATTCCCGTCCTCATTAATCAGTAATGAAATAAAAAGGATGTTTCCTCTTCGGACGTACACCTGTAATAGGAATGGTTTTATTTCGAAAAACAAAGACTTTGGTTAAAGATTAAAAAGTAACTGTTCCTGAACGGGAACTCGGCCTCTTAAGGGGTAGTGTTGAATTACATCCTGATCTTCTTATCTCAAGCAGAGAGAGGGGAAGTTTGGTTGAAGCTTGCACACTCTGTTGAGCATTTGTTTGTATTAAGAATCTGGCAAGGGCACGTACGGCAAACAATGAATGAGGTTATGTGATGTGATCTGACGGTGCGATGTCGGGCGGGCAGAGAATGAGCTTCAAACTGCTCTCCATCCCCTGTGTGGAAATGGAGTTAATCAGTCATCCAGCGGGCGATTGACAGCAGTTAGAGCATCTTCTAGTCAAGCTGCAGCTTATATTCTGCCCTGTCTGTATAATTGAGGATGGAAACAGGTCAATTATTCAACAGTCCTTGAAATCTAAGATGACTTAACATGATTGACCATTACACACCTCATGACACTCTCACCTTAGTCATGAAGCGGTCTGCATTAGTGTTCTCCTCATCCTTGAAGACGATGTCTGAGTTATAGTTGCACACCAGTTCATTGAAGCGCTCGGAGTTGCGTGTGATCTTGCCCTCTGCTCTCCCGCTGGCCCCGAGGTTGTTCTCTGAGAAGTTGGGGAAAAACTGCTTGTAGTGCATGGCAGTGAGTTTCCTGGACCTGGGGCGGATGCCATACCCGGGGCCCGGGCCACATCCCTGGACCAGCCATATAAAAGTCCACACAGCGAGCAGGCCAAGCTGTGCCAGCCGGGACCAGCAGGACTGCTTCATCGGGCAGCGGTGAGGCTCCCAGGGGTCAGTGGCTAACAGCGCCTGCAGTGATCGCCGAGCTCCAGGTGTGTGATAACATGTGAGTGAGGGTCAAATCTGGGTCCATTCCAACTCATGGAGTCTTAGTGCTCACTCACTAATTCTTGGGACATATATATATTTCCCTTTTATTCAATCCACTCTAGAGCTTAAAAGTTAGTCAGTTGCTGTGAACTCAGTTTTTTTTTGACCAAAAGTCCAATTTGTTTAAATGTAAAGTTCACAAGTATTCAAAATAAGAGCACACAGTTATGTTGAATATCCGCTGAATTTAAGCCACTTGTGAGCTGAAAGTCATCTTCATACCTCCTGAGCAGGTACCTGTCTGAACGCAGGTGGCTTCTAGTCTTTCACCGCCTCTCTGGTCTCCACGGAGTTCCTCCGACGAGACTCACTGACTGACGCGCACCCTGATGTCCCTCTGGGCGCTCCTGTGGCACTCTCATCCCCTTTCTCCATCCAGAAATGCTTCTCCTTTTTCCTCCTCTTCCTCGTCCACCGTCTTCTGTCGAGTTTCAGCGCTCCTGGCCACCTTGCACCAGCCATTGGGTCTTATTAGCGTCCGCAGCAGATTGCCCTCCCTTCCTCTGCGCGCTCCCCCTGCGACAGCACACGCCTCCAATTCAACCTTAGGGAGGACATAGTAGCCTACTTCTGTTAACACTATGACCCCTCCTTCCCTTCATCTCCGTAGATATTAAAAGGTAAATAAATGATGATATTGTTTGTATAATTCAAAGCACTGTGCCTGGTTTCTTTCCATCCTTAGGATCCTGTGGGGAAAACCATCTAATGTTTAAGTCCCTTAAGTATTCCCTTATTCATTACTGGAAGGTACTGAGTCACTTTACAAACAAAGACAGAAATAAATACAGGACCTTCACCGGTCTCTTAATATAGTTTGCAGTTCATTTCGGAGAGGTTAACTAACAGTGATTCCAATGCTCTGGGATGATGATGTAAATTAAGCGTAACCATGGTAACTGAATTGTTTTGTGTGGTACTTTGACAGCTTAGGAGAGACAACAACCTAATAGGCTTCATGCAACACTCCTAAAACCCCTGAGTTTAGCGAAATGTTCAGATAAGGACCAACTTTAGGTGTGAAACTTTGAAACATTTTTACTCTCACAAAATGTCAATGAATGAACCAAAATGCCTCGCTTGGTGTTCCACCTCACCACAGAGGATGGATCATCAAAAACAAACCCAAAAAAAAAAAACAATCCGTGATGACTTGTATTATTAATAGAGTTGAAGGTGAAGGTCTAAGAGACAAAACAAGTGTCCAACCTTGACACCCCTAAACTCTAACTTACAGTGTTGCCTTCCTGTGTTCAGGGAACCAACCTGAACTCGGTGCACCCGAGACCTCTCCACTGGAAACACCCGCCGTCCACATCAACATATTATTTTTATCCATCTCAGAACAATTGCTGGGAGAGCCATAAAATGTGTCAGATAATGCTAAAGAGGCAGCAGAAGAGAAAGGAATAACTGCGTCTCAGGGGTCTGACATCTGTAATCACATGCGGAAGCTTGAATTAATGGCAGATCAGAGGTCGGAGTGTGTCACTATCCTATCTCTGGCTTCCTGGAAGGCTCGAGGAGTCAATGCATCATGGCAAGAATCTGAAGCTCACTCAAAACAGAGCTGCTCAGTGCTTTCTGGATATTTATATACAGATTTTTCCGCCGGCGCATACGTTTTATGGTTCGCTGTGATTGCATGCTGAAGATGTTTGAGTTGAGTCATTCTGACTCCGCATACAAAGACAGAAATAAGACAGAATGTAAAGAAAAAATTACAGAATATTTTAATGCAGGAGCTGTTGGAGTTTCTTTTTCTTTTCATGATTAAATCATTAAAACTCTCAAATTGTCTAAAGAGCAAATAAAAACGTATTTTCTAAAAATACCACCTCTTTCATTTCTCTTTCTTTGCTTTTGCAGAGTGATAAGGCCGGGGGGTCACTGAGCTCCACCGGGGTCATAGAAAGGCATCCCTGTTGGGGAAGGTTCCAGAAGGTCCCAGGATGTTGAAGGGAGGGGTAGCAGGGTGAAGCTGCATCTTCCTGCCCAAATGATAAACACAGAAGAATGCTCAATTCTGGCCCAAGCAACACAGATGAGAGATATCAGCCTCCATAACAAACGCAGGGAACGACTCAATCAAAAAAGGCAACAAACACTTTCATATCTTACCCACACCGACGGTCCTCTTTAAAGCAATTCAAGAAAAGAGATTTCCATCTAACATGAAAGGGAAGAGGAAGGAAGCAAACATCTGCAGACAGGAGATGGAAATAAAGTCATTATTATTAGTTTTTTATTTTGGTGCCCCGTCCTTCTGCCTCCCCCTGTCTCCTTCTGGTTCTTAGTGTTTTACTCCCCCATTTCAGGATGGGAGTACATGGCTGGGTTGTACTGGATGGAATGGTTGAAATCCTGCAAAGCCACAGAACTGCAAAATACATCTTTCCAGCTGGGGTTAGCCGTCCCTGCTCTGCTGTTTCCAATCGGATACCTGCGCTTAGCACCTGGTGTCGTTGTCAAATACCTGCAGCCAGGTTTTCATTCTTCCCTTTACTGGTTGGCGGAAGCATAAAAGGAACACTTACAAACGGTCTTAGAATTGTCAAATACTGGACATCTACAAGTACAGCTTTGGAATGAATTTTTCTTATTGATGTATCGCTTAGAAAAGACACATCACAAGTGTTTGTCTCTCGCAGCTGAATCGACACTCTGTGGGATCCACTTCCTCAGACGGAGGCCGTTTGTAGGGTTGAGGGGAAAGTCAAGGAGACACCTAACCGCTTCCCTCCCCTCTCGCTAACACTCAAACACACGTCCTTTCTCTCTGCCCGCCGCCGCGCCGCACTTTTCACTGTCTCTCACTGTGTTATCAGTGCAGGAAGAGGCAGGGTGTCGCATTCTGATGTGGCTGCACATACTGGAGGATTCCTGGCTTCTGTATTAGCCGGCTGACGTCATTCACCTTTAGGAATAAAGTCACCGTCACGCATGTGATAAGTTCAGTTGTGCCACGCTCGGATGTAAAATGAGCACATACACACACATACACACACAACACATAAGGTCCGAGCTTGAAGCTGCATTGCCTTTGAAAGAGCCTACCAGTGATTTGAGGTTGAGCCGATGCTGTACTGTGCTGGACAATAGACTGAGAAGGGTGGAACTTCCTGGCCTGTGACAAGCAGGTCAAAGGTCAGATATGATGCTATACCTTGTTTTGTGAACCTGAACCACAAAACCCAGTTGAACAGATGACATAGCGAACGCTCACGGAGTCCTCTAATATTACATTTTACAGGTTTCTCTCTAAAATCAACGTCACAATATTCATCCAAAAGTACCCGGAGTAACGGCGGGCTGTGCCAGTCGATTGTGTGAAGCAAGTGTGAAGCAAGTGTGCCGTGAGTGTGCACGCAGGATGGCGGGCTGCTGGGGCAAACGGACAGTGCAGCCCATTATCAGTTGATTAGAAGGCAAGTCGCGCCTTTTCCTGTGAGTGGTTCTGTATTTGCAAGCATACAAACGAGAGTACAACAGCCCCCTAATTCATTTTGGCATGAAGTTCAAACAGCCGAATGTCAGGAAAGCTAATCTTTGTCTCTTCCCCCCCTTCATTCTTATGTTTTGACAATAAAGATAGCGTATCTCATCCCATTACAAGCTGCCTGTCTGCTGCCTTGTCCTCGTCACGCCTGAAAACCACTCTAATGGAGTGTGTAACCTCATGGGACTGCTGGGTTACTTTCATTGTACGACTATCATGCTTTACCGCATGGAGAGGTGCTATCCTCATGTTTCCCCGACTAAAGTCAAGGTTGCGACTGATTGTTTCAAAGTTCGTGTGTGTGTGTGTGCATGATGTGTTTTGATAGACAAAACCCATTTAAATCAACTATACAGTTTGTCTAAGGTTTGACATGGTCAGGAAGACCTTCAGTTGCAGTTGCGTCAGTTCAAATTGAAGGACAAACGAAAATAAAACAAATACATGAAACGTTCACTTCAGTTTTTGTATTGCATCATTCTCTAAACACACTCCGAGATAAAAGCACAAAACCTTTCCCTCAAACACACCTTATGTCTGCTTCATGTGTCACTTCCTCTGAGCTCAACCGGTCTCCAGATGTGCAAGTAATGTTACGGCGACATTGGAGTTCATTTCCTTTTAGCAGAGGAAACGCAATGCAAAACAAAACCTAAGCAAATACGCTTAATTAAAACATCCAACAAAACAAAACAAGAAACGCAAACAAAAATCAAGAGGGAGAAATTAATCAGAGCCGGGGTTTTTTCTTGAACTGACTTCAGAAAAAACGAGATGAGGAAATGAACAATAGGCAAGGAAAAGGGATGGCAGAAAGAGGCTGGGTGGACGGGGGATACGAGAAGGAGTGAATGGGACTAAATGTCAGTTTTTATCTGGCACTTGCATCGGAGCGGGGAAAGCGTGGGTTATGGCTGTAGTGGCGTCGTGGCTGGACGCTGCTGACAGACAGCCCATAATATGGCTTTCTTCTTCGGTTGATTAAAGAAACGCAACAAAAGGGTGGAGGAATGTAGAAGACAGATATCAGTCGCACATACCCACCACACACCACCTCCGATTGGTCACAGTTAGTGAAAAGTAACAGCATCGAAGAGTTTACAGTAAAAGACACCCGGATTTAAAAACATGACTATTTTATTGTGTTCTGCTCAGAAAGCAACGGTTTAACATGTGTTTTAAGATCATTTGAAACATCAGAGCATGTCGAAAGTAAACAATAAACACTATTTTTTCATCTTTGAGAACAACTCTAAAGATTCACGGTTGACGGGTAACGACCCAACATGTGAAGCAGAGATCCCACAATGCCCATAAATAATGATAAAAAAAAGCATAACATTATAAACATCGTGTTCCCCAAAACCTAAATAAAAAATTCCCAGAAAAAAAAAGTGAAATAAGTAAACCTCAGTGTGCTCCGTACATAATATATAGATATATAAATTAATGAATCAAAGAGAGCAAGAGAACATACTCAACAAAATAGTTGATGAGAGCTTGAGATACACTGTCCCCTGCTGGTCAAACTCCCATCTAATAACCTGCTGATACAGCAGCGAAGGCAAACGGTGATACAAGGTCACCAACTCACAGAGGAGGATGAGTTACGTTTGATGATGATAAGAAGCTAAGACATCAAGACGAAACAAACTGACACAGGAAAGTATTGCATGACAAGATAGTCACTTCAAATATTCAAAGAAAGTCTTCTACGCATTCCTCAAGGAAATGTGAAAAGATACTTCACAGAAGAGTCCTAGAAGGCGTACGGAACATTTGGAAATGGCTGTTGCTGAAGATAAAAGTGTGCTTTTACTTTAAAATATTGCACTTCCCCAAAACATTGTTAATAATTCACAGTTTGATTGGTCGAGGTCACAGGTGCCCTCCTCGTGAGAGTCGTGGTGCATTCAAAGGTCTTACATGACAAAGTGTAAAGCTTTCTTCTTCCTGGATTTTTTTGTAAATCAAAGAGTAATCGTGTGACTCTGTCAGCTAACCACCATGTAAAAACAACCTTGTTAAATGATAAATGAATGGTCACCCGTCTACAAGTAAACTGTATATAACTCAGACACAAAGACGACCGACTCAACCTCATGATCCCCCTGTAACCCGAGCGTTCTGAGACAGACTGTGGGCCTCGTTTTCTCCTAATAACAGCGTCTTCGCATTAACTGACACTACACTGGCTCAGACTGGACCACATGGAAGAAAGAGGTCCAATCTTAAAATAGTGGAACAACCTAAGAGAGGAAAGCGTGGGGAAGTCACAGAGAAAGAGAGCACTCAATCAATGTGGAGCAGGAAGAGGAAATGACGTCACATCTGCAGCGTAAGATTTCAGAATAACTTTGCTGACTTTCACATGTGTCAACAGAGCAACGGCTATCCAAAGGATCCTCTGTGGGGGGAACGCTCTGTTAATGTTCATGACGGCAGCACTGCCAATATGGCTTTAATCCCTGTTCCCCCTTTTTCCAGTCATAACCAACACTCAGCTAAAAACTTGTAGCAGTTAAGTCCTTGCACTCAAATAACTGCACAAAATTGGACCCTGATATTTTGGTCATAAAACACATCTTCCAGCAGAGTTCCCACTGGACACAGCGCAGACAGACTTGTCACAGTCTCCAGTCTCTCCAGTACAGTACAGTCCGACCCATGTACTGGCTGCCGATGGGGCTGAATTGCAAATGCCTTTAATCAAATATGTACACATTTGAATTGGCTCGCTTCCCAAGAGGGTTCAAAAGGCAGCGGTGAGGAGAAAAATGTCACTGGATTCTAGAGAGTCCACTGGCCAGGAGGAGTCGGAAGGGGACAGTGGAGCGTGACACAGTTAAAGGCAGCCTGTGGAGACCTGCAAGAAGAAAAAAAAAAAAAGGACCATAAAATTATATACAATCACAGGGTGGAGCACAAATCTAGCAAAGCTATGAAAAATTGTGTTTTAGGTGAAATGAAAGTCGATTAATCACAGAACAAAAGTGAGTTGGGAGGCAATGGGAAAGAGCAGGAGCTGCCATAGTGCAGAGATGCTATCTGTCCTGTGAGGAAGGGGACTGCGTGTATGTGTGTGTGCATTTGGCGTGTCCATGCTCTGAGGGCTTGTTTGTGTTGGGTGGAGGTTATAGGGTGGGTGTGCTGCGAGGGGTCCAGGGCGGTGTGCTTGAAGGTCCCCAAGGGGATCTGACTCTCCTCCTGTCCCTTTACACTTTCCTGAGAGAATTGTATTCTTTCTATCTAAGGAAAAGAGACCAGCCCATGGGGAAACGGGGCCAAATGTGGGAAAACTTGACACAACTATCCGAGTGCAATGAATTTCAGCTCAACCAGATCCCACAGACACAGTAATGTATGCACAAATTACGCTTTCATTTTGTTTTATAAAATAAAAATGAAATGAGACTGACCAAAAGCACGGATGAGCTCTCTCTGAACAGCCCAGGTGACCGTCTTGATCAGGGAGGCAGAGGTGAGACCAGCAAACAGCATGTTGTACAGGAAGACAACATAGAAGTTCTCAAGCCAGTTGTACCGACCAAAGTCTCCCAGTAGATCAAAGCGGGTGATCCCTAACACAATGGAAGCAAATCCAGTAAATCAACAGCTCCAATTAGTCTTCACCTGCAGCTACAGTATTAACAGCATACAAACGCCCCCTTGTGGATATTATTGGAACTACATGTACAATGCTGATACAACAACACTGTGTATGACATTCAATCCTTGATGAATACAGTTTGCATGATTATGTTCTTACCAAGTGTTCGTGAAAATACTGGAAGTGCAGAGCTTAGGATAAGAAGTGAAACGCAGTTTGCAATTATCTGAAAAACAAACAAATATTGGTGTATATACATTTCTGTTCTCTCACAGGACGAACCACTGATGGATTTCAAAGCTGAAGTCTTAATGACCACTGTGAGTAGAAGGAATAACTGCATCCGCTTCTCATAGTGAAACCACCAATATATAACCTCATCATTTATCATTAATATTGCGCCTGATTTATGAAGTTGGACTTATACAACAATGAAAGGATATTAAAGTCAATACTCTCATTAATTCCTAGCTGCTCACATTCTTTATGTATGTAAAGGGTATTAATTTATTCAACAGTTGGCATGAATGAGGAGCTCGTCAGACTGTTATTGAAATTGAATGACTTCTTTACACTCACAATGCACTAGTGAAAAATAGTTTTGTAGAGGGATATCAAATTTGACAAAAGTTTTAGAAGGTGAAATAGGAAGAGCATTTGGCTCTGTAGTCTTTATTTTAATCTGATCTTCAGTCTTGTGCTGTGTTGAATCTTATTCGGAAACATTACTCTGACTAGTAAAATCACTGTTGTGACTTTTTAGTAAAAAGTGCTTATTCCTATATGAATGTGAAACTAACTTCGGATTAATGACATGGAACGTCTGAAAGGGTCTTATTACACTGGTAAGGCTAACTGCCACATACCTGTGTGAGGTTGGTGTCCTGTGCACGAGGCAGCAGACCAGTGAAGAGAGGAGAGCTATAGAAACCCACGACTGATGAAACCATAAGATAGCTGACCATCATTTTAAGGACAACACAGGAAAGGAAGTCATACGCTAAGATGGTTAACAGCATTCAGAAAGTAAAATATATTTTTTGCTGTTTGAATGTGACAGCATGACTCAAAGTCCCACTCAGGCCAAATATCAAAGACAGTCTGTTCGTGGTTGAGTCAGATGGTCGTGACAGATTAACAGTGTGCAACAAATCATAGGTGAAGAGATAAAAGGATACAAGATAAGGACTACTTGAACTGCAGCGCCCAGTGAGCCAAACATGGAGAAGGAGGCCATTCCCAGGTGTGGGTCCTGAAACAGACATGAAGAACAGCAATCATTAGTATGCACAGATGACTTGCTTTTTCACACCAAGCAGGATATGATTACAATTTCTTTGTCACTGAATTCCCACCTCCATTCCCCTGGGCATTGCCGTCTCGTCGAGGAGCAACTCCAACACATTGAAACAGACCATCAGCACACACATCACCTAAAGAGACAAAAACAGTAACGGTACAACATTCCAAATGCTAAGAGTCAGTGTTAAACAGCATTTGTGAAAAAAATAAGTGCGCACCGTCAGTGCGAGGAGCGCGAGCATGGCCAGTGGATAACCCAAGTTTCGCTGCCATGGGGAAGCTTTCCTTCGCATCTCTGAGGGGAAAGACAGGAGAATAATTAAAACAAAGCAACAATGAAAATCAGTGCAACAACAAATTAATATCATCTGTGATCACTATTGGAGCCCTCCAGTGACATTTACCCAAAGCGATGCGCTTGCTTCGGACTGCTTGATGCTCTTTTTTCATTGCTTCAATGTTCAGCTTCACCCAACATGACGTACCGCCACCTAAAATCAAACAGCACATGATAATGTCATAAAAGCCAGTTAGTCAGCTTTAAAATAAATCATCTGAGATGTCGTGTTCAGGGAGTCGCACTCACATTTCAGTTTTCTGGTGAGTGTGTCTTCCTCAAATGAGGTGCAGTTAAGTGCATCATCTACGTCTTCGAACAGCTGAGGAGGATAAGATCAGTTAGGACACTGCAGTTCACAAACACAGAACAGATGTTAATGATGAGGTCTGTCCACCACTTTGGTCCAGGCTGAATCTCAATCTCACATAAAAGTCAAACATTCATGGTATCTTCCGGATGAATTTGACCTTTCCTCCGCCCCCATGAGGTTGACATTTGGTGTAATATGTCAACAACTGCCGGTTGAATTGCGATGAAATTTGGTAATGACCTTCATTTCCCATCAGCATGAATTTTTATGATAACTTCACATGACTATGTAGTCAGAATTTGAAATTGTCCAATAAATTTGTTTTGTTTCCAAATAGATGGCATTCCAAAAATGATCTGCTGCACTTTGAGTTTAATACAGATAAGCATGTTTTAGCTGACACACTAATTCAGCTTGAAGCACCGCTGTGCCTGAGTGCAGCCTCACAGAGCCGCTAGCATGTCTTGTGTTGTTTTGTAATTATAGACACTGGGTTTGACTCACCCGGGGTTTGACCAATAGACTGCCAGTGACACTGAACATTCGGGACAACCCAAAGGGAGTACACACTATGGAAACAAGAACACAGGTGACGTTCAATTTTAGACTGTAGGTTATTATAGCTTCTCAAGTAATTGTGATCAGTAAACTTACACAACAGCAGCAACACTCCAAATAGCGAGATGCCTGAGTACAAGTAGGGAAGATAATACTCCCATAGGTCTGAAGATGAGAAGAATATTAAGACATTAAAAATCTGTAGGTCAGTGGTCGCTTAAGCAGCAGGTATAATGCAGGTGACTCACCATAGAGGCTCTTCCTGGCTATGTTGTCGTGGAGAAGGGCTGATGCCACCCACACAATGCCCAGCACAAGCAGAGCCAGCAGCAACAGCAGCACAACTGCTTCATATACACGTGCCATTACCCCCTACCCACACAAGATATTTTGTCATTAATTGGTTCAAATACACAGTAGATGTTCTACCGCCAAACAAGTATTTATCCAAGGGAACACCAAAAATGTCACCTTTTTGGACCCTGCAAATCCCTCAGACTCTGTGAAGAAGTAGGCAAAGGGCATGAGGAAGACCAGGGACAGGTTGGAGAAAAGGAACACTAGGTTCCACAAGCCTGACAGAGAGGAAGAGAAATATTTCCAAGTATTAAATTTTACCGCAAATGTTGAATTGGATTAAAACAGCAGTTCCACAATACGCCACTGTGAGGCACCGTCTCCCCAAGCAATCTTGACAAAATAATATGCAACAGTTGCAAAAGGAAAACAACAACAGAAAAAGAAGAGCATACCTTCACGTCTCATACAAAACCGCACATCAGGCCTGCGAGGCGTTTTGAGCTTGAAACTATTTACTGCATATCATTGCAGGCCTGTTATTTTATAACATATAGTAGGTCAAATACTGATCTCAGTATGACTGACAAACAGGCCCGTTGGACAATTTCTTATGTCGTAGGAAGGTCAGACAATCTGTCAATAATAATCAGCTGTTTGGACGCAGGCCAGTGGGGAATTGTTATGAAGGTGTTACCACTGAAGCTTATGAAATCTTATGTGACTATCAGCTGCAAATTTGGTGATGTTGACTGATAAAAACAATAAGATGTACCGTGGATAAGAGATCCATTGAGCCACTGCATGTAGTAGCTCTGTGGGAAGGTGAGCAGCACCTCGTTGGACAGAATTGAGATGGGGAGAAGGAGTACAGCACACACTGCAACCGACAGGGTGAATGTGCACATCCACAACCTAGAGAGAGGAAAAGACGGGCTGTCAGTGAATGTCTTTTTTTCCCCCTGAAGTTACATGTGCATTTGTGCTAGCTGAGCCCATCCTAGGGCAAAAGGTTAGAATTGCCAGGGATAAGGTAATAGTGCCAACGCGTAGGGACAAAGGGCATAGACAGACTGCAGAGTCCCCATCCCAATAAACAATCACAGACACACACAGGACAGGCCAATAAAGCTACAGCCAAATGGTCTCAGGCCATTGCACGTCACGTCATCTGCTCGATCATTCACACTGACAATAATCATAGTGAGAGAAAACAGATTGTGCTGACCAGTTAATCATTACAGGATTTCACTCACGCAATTTTGTTGACGGTAGCATCTTCGATATCATCTGAAAGAGAGTAGAAGAACAGTAAGAAGACAGAGGTAACTAAGTAACTGTGGGAAGTTTAAACAGATCTGCATACAATAATTAGAAATGTTAATAGATAGCAAGTCTGTGTTGTCATTCCACAGGTAAAAGCAGGGAAGGGGTAAGGTAGATGACTGGGGGAAGGCTGCAGGAGCAGAGGTCCATATGAGACTGGAGGAAGCAGCAGCTTCACTGGCCTCAGAGTGGGGCGTGAGTGGGGGAGAGCATGTCAGGAACATTCTGTCCAAGTACGACTAAGTGCCGCCAGTAAAAACTGAGTTATCTCTCACTTATCTCAAATTGGCTCGCGAATCCAAAATACTATGTAAAAATAAGAAGAACCGGTTATGTATCTTCAACCAGGAATTGGAGCTCTAGAACTTTACCATCCAAATAGATGAACTTGATAATTACTATACAACAATATAAATGGTAGTGTGATATCTTAAGTACATGCTGTCATACATATTCAACAAATGGGGTAAAGTCTGAGAGATAAACAACTGTTATTGGCTTCTTCCAGTCTAAAACAACTCAGGAGGATGGCATTCCACAATCGTCATTTAGCTGCAGGGCACATCTGCCCTGCTGTTGTTGATACACGACAACATCTAAAACAGTGGACTGATGCAGAACAGGTTTCTAGAAACCGAAAAGAAAGAAGGTCCCAACACGCTCAGCAGAGCAGAGAAACTTGGCTAGCTGGAAATGTGACATCTGCTTCCAATAGCAGCAGGTTATTGGATTTATTATGTAACCGTCAGCTCTGTAACCCAACAGAACTTTAGCAAACACACATCAAAGTTCAATAAGACTGGTAGTTACATTTATATAAATGGTTGTTTGTAGGGCAATAATAATTCAACGCATATACAATCATTATGTTGTTTGACCTTTTACTTTTCTAATACATAAACTCAAAGATACTCAGCTTATTGTATGAGAAAGAAAAGCATTACATTCTCACATATTGGAACTCACACATTTGATTATCGCTGGTTCATCTTCCACTGATCCAACCAATCTGTTTACTGCAGCTATTGTTTACAACCTTGAGCTGTCAGCATGTATGGACTGAAGATATTCTATACACACACACACAAGCTACAAGTCAAAAGTACAACTCTGTTTATCTTGGAGAAACATTCTTCAATGCCCCTCCACCATCCTGATCCACAGGGATACTGAAGGAGGTGGTTGCGTTTTACAAAACCCTCCTTCTGCACCTTCTGGGTTCCTTCAGCCCATGTCCAGAGGCATGGGTCTGTTTTACAACCAAAGCACTGTGCGAACAGGCTTTATTTACACTTAGGCAAACATGGAAAGTTATTTAAAAAAAATGTATATAGATACATTATGCAATTGCAAGAATTATCAGTAGTAAACTTCTGAACTACTGAAAATCTGTTCTAGTAAATAGAAGCTGAAGTAAGTATCTTTCTTATGGAAATAAAATAGACACCCTATTGATTTCACACAATATGGTTTACGAAAGGCTTTACATGCAGACCCTCTAAAAAAAAATGACTTTAAACTTACCTGTGATGAACTCTGCTGTCTTCCTGAAGTGTGTAAGTATGAGGTAGGACACAATGTAAAGGCATGTAAACAAAAGTACACAGATCTGCAGGAGAGAAAGAGGAATTTTATTCATGTCATCCATGCTTCCAGGCGTGATAAAAACTGAGATTGTCATTTCCTTTACTTTTTCTACGGCAATTAATTGCACTAATGAAGTTAAATTTGCCCTGTTCTATCCAACGCAGTATTCATGAGCAACATATTCATTTCACGAGACTCAAGTTTGAAGACATTTTGAAAAGTCCTTAAAATCAGGGCGGATATGTGGCACAGATACCAAGAACATCCAGAAGAGATGGAACAGGAAAAGCACAGGGAGAGGAAAAAGGTTGACAACTATGATAGATCTGCTCTGGTTGAATATTCAGGCATAAATAAGGCAAGTATATCTGCAAATGCAAACTGTCAAACAGACTTTTTCCAAGGCCAAGACAGACAGATGGGAGGCTGAAGATGACATTGATATACTAGAAGGGATTAAGAGTTGCAGCAAAGAGGGTTAAGACCAGTGACAGATAGACCCCATGCTGCCTCGAGAGATAATTGTCTGACATAACACTAAATCTACTATGAAATTTAGGCTAAACCTATGTTCAATCAGTAGTAAGATGCCTGGTGAAGCACTTAGCATGTTGCCTCTTAGACTGAGAGATAATACTTGAATCACAATTGTGCAAA
>CAAKHC010004393.1:0-12963 GCA_901007825.1 Macroramphosus scolopax | reverse complement strand
CTCTCTCTCTCTCTCTCTCTCTCTCTCTCTCTCTCTCTCTCTCTCTCTCTCTCTCTCTAATGAGGTGTCTTGTGTCTGACCAATCAGATCTCAGCAGCTCGGCCGAAGTTACGAACAGGGACAACAATCTACAGGTGTTAAAAAAAAGGTAAAGATATCAACAACAATCCAGAAGTTTTTTTTAGAGAAAGTCGGATCGAGTCAAGCCGAGCGACGCCGCAACTGATGGTAACTGCACCTTCGAGCTTGTAGTTGTAATCCTCAACAGAGGGTTAGGTCACCATCAACTGGTACGTCATCACTCGCTTCCTCCTCCCATCTGCATTTAACTTGTAAACAGACTGAATTAATTGTAAATTGGCGTCTAACGTCTGTGCTGCAGTACTTCCACCACTAGGTGGCAGCCGTTCACAGTTTCACAGTCAACACCGCCTCTGGGCTCTGAGAATATTTGTAAGGTGAAATATTTCTGCTCAGTCACACAGGTTTAGGGTATTACTATGCAACATGCACGTTTACTGTACACTTTAGTTTCTCAAATTGCTCACATGATCATTTTCATTAAAAACATTAAACGTGTACTGAGCACTACATCTGGTCATAAATGTTCCTTCTATAATCACACATGGACCTTTTTGTTGATCTGCACTCTACAATATCTCCTATCCTTATTAGTCTCTCACCTCGGTCTCAGGGGAGACCATCAGTTTCTGTAACTAGGATGGAGACAACATGCACATGGTGGTAATTAATGAATGCATTTCACCATTTCAATATGGAGAATGTTTATTTTCCAGCAGATTAATATCAACCGAGGACACATACAAGTGCACTCAGGGTACAATACGTAATACAATGTGGAAGGTTCAGTGCCCTTCAGATTTGTTGATAGTTGTAGCATCCCATCTGATAAACATTTATAAAGATATATTCATTAATTAAATTTGGACAGTGTTTCGCAATTTGCAACATTTAAAGAGCCTAAATTAACACACTTGAACAGTAGAGTCACAGCACTTAGGGACTCTGCAATGCGTCTCCTCGTGTATTAAACTCACCCAATATTCATATGAGGGACAGAATGAACTTTTGAGAGTGCAAATCTCACTGGAAGCGATTAGCCCTCAAAGCTTGAGTGAATATGTTGCAAAGAGTCAAGAGCGGGTGGGAGCGGTATTGTGTGTGTGTGTACAAATGTGACATCGGGGAAAATGTATGTGTTTGGAATGACGAGGAGTTCTACTATGCGAGTCGTTCTCCAAATGCCTGTAGATTGGAAGATGTGTGGCTCCTGTGGTTGGCTGTCCCCTCTGTCACTGCCTTTAAAAAAAGAGTTGCCAAGAGAAATGTCTTCTTTATAGGCTTTGGCTGCCAGATGCCGGGGATAATGGATGGGACTGCAGAGGGGAAGATGGAGAGGTGCGTGCAGGCAGCCACACAGACACGCAAGTGAGCACACACATATAAGCACACACATGCACACTTGCGCTCTTTGTGGGCCGGGATCCCCAGAATGCTGAAGCAAGGCATGAATAATTCATCGTCAAGTCACTGTTGTACATCTGCCACACACACACTGTGACACACAGGGGAAGTATTAGCTATAGTAAGTCATGTCACACTAAGTCGCCCTGGATGAGCATACGGTTTTGGCATGCTTACAGATTCCCGAGGTGCAACTTTTTAGCGGATGTGCGCAGGATAAATTGTGAAGAAAAAAGTTGCGTACGTCTCTGTAGCTGTGGACCAACACGTGTGTGTGTGTCTGTGAGCGGCCTGTGACACAGGAATGCGTCGTAGTTCCTTCGAGCCACTCAGCTCCTATACAGCAGCATATAAACATTCCTCTACTGCTGTGTCTGAGCCGACTCCTCAGCCACTGTTGCTGTAAAACACAGCTTGTAATTAAAACCAAAAAACTGAGCATTTCTCCTTTTGTTTCCAGCACCGGTATTTACCAGATTAGAGATAATCATTCCAGGCCTTCAGACATTTCTCAGTGGTGTTTATTGACTTAAAGATGGTATGTTGTTGTGCACGTAATGTAAAGATAGGCCGACCGCCAATATAACCATCAGAACCGTCTTAATTGTTAAAGATGCTGTGATTACAGTTTGCCTTGGTGGCTCGTGTTTCACCGAGAAGCAAAAAAATATGAGCTCACGTCTCGGCAAGTAAAACAATACTATCCAAAAATATCATACATGTGACTCCGTGTGACACTTTCACTAAGATGCATTAGGAGTGTGAGGAGTGTTAACATCCCCCTTTGCCAGACACATATTGCTGCAATTTATTGCTGACTAGTGTCTTTAATTTGAGTAAATGCCGGCTTCATCCCCGCTGACAGGTGAAATGATGCACAGACTTATGTTTCGTCACATGGATTCCACCACAGATGGTGCTCATATTTCAGGGCTGAGACGTTGCTGTGCCGTACCCGTACACTGTCATATGTCCTGGATATATTTTACCGTTGATTGTCCTGGCCCAAAGCCTTCCCCTGTCATTACGGCGCAGTTTACAGGAAGACTTACAGTGATTGCTAGCATATGATCACGCCTAGAATATACAATGGTTTAAAGTCACACTCAGACGCCTAAAACACTTAAACCCACTGTCACTTTATATGTTTGTTGACGTTCGTCTTGCCAGGTTCACAGATGACTGATTGGGGAGGTTTTCTTGTTCCGATAATTGTCACCAAACTATTGGTTTAAGCTATAATTGGTTCTTAAAGTTTGTAGAAGCTGAGAGGTGGCGGACAAAAGTGGGCCAGCGGCGCTGTGGGAGTGCAGAGGTCAAGGGTGAGGATGAAATATCATCGCACCATGCAGGTTCACTCATTCTAGCGCGTGTCACAATGCAGATTTATCAATAACACGTGCACACAAACAGAAAGTTTTATCCTGCCCACCTTAACTGCACACAGGGCCACAGAGCCTGACCACAGACATCATGCTGATTGCTTAGCTTGCTCAAGTGGTCCGTCCACGTTTCCACTCTGATTCACGATTCGAAGAAAAACCCAACAACGGAAAACTGTGGTTTGACAGTGTCTGGATTTTGGCGGACAGCACTGCATGACCGATGCGTCTCCTTTAAAATCTATCCTCCTCTCATCATCCCGTGGCCCTGCGCCGCTGTATAGCCACGGGATCACGGGACCAGTTGAACACAGATCCAAACTGACGTGTGCGGGATGAGTTTGCACTTGAGGCAAGTGGATGAAAAAAAAAAAAAGGAGAGGACACTTGAGTGTGTACGTGCATTTGATGGCATTTGTGCAGGCTTCCCTCTCTCCTGTGTGATAGGTTGTGGCAGGTCGGTAGATGATGAAGTGATGGAGATGTTAGGAGGCCACGGCCATTGTGATGCTGGGTGGCTGTTACTCTGGAACTGCCATCTGCCGAAAAGGTCAGTTGCTAGGGGACGGTTCTCCTGGACCGTGTCTGCCTCCCAGCTGCCATCCACACAGCCACACACCCTCTGGTTTTGAGTGTGTGCGCACACTCACGCTCTTTTAATTTTTTCCTATAATTGAATTTCTGTCAATTTGACCCACTGGAATGATAACCATTAATTCACTTAGTAGCTTTCTGAAGGTTTTAGTTCGATTTAATTGTTTTTGTTACATGTACAGGTCGAGGCTGTAAACGCACGTCTTATTACATAATAGCCCCGCGGTCATTTAATGGCACCAGACAAATGCTTCATATTACTGCAGGAGCAGTGTACGGGTGTTCCTTTCATAACAATATCCTAATTAATTGGAACCTGGCCCATAATTGAACGGTAGAATTACAATGTAATGCTGCGGTAGCGTGGAAGTCAAGTCAGCATTGTGCGCCAGATCCAAGCCAAACAACGTTGTCTATCACATCCACTGGGAGCAGCCTATCATTCAGTGCGGTGACCCAAACCAAATTCTTTATCGTACGCCCTTCAAATTAGAGCCCACTCCACCCAAACGGATAAACATTTTTCCATAATTTAGGAGGAATTTTAATACGAAGCTGCTGTGCCTTCATTATGATGTATCGTCTTCAGCTGCAAGCTACAAAATCATAAACACTTTTACTTAGAAAATAGATGGGTGCTGTCACTCTCGGGACAAGGACAGAAAACATGGCTACATTTCTTATTTTTAAATCCCTAAACTACAAGAACATGTTCTCCAATCTTTGACTTTATGCCCCTGTTATGATGTTGTTGGAGTTATGGGCTCACACTGGATGGTGGCGGTACATTCCCATCAGCATAACACGCGATGACCCGATTCAACGTTGGGCCATTTTTGTTTCCTCTTCCTATATCCTCCCTGAAGCTCTTTCCTGCCATCCTTCCTTTGCTGCCTCCTCACTCCCTCACCTCCAGCCTGCGCTTGCTTTCCAATGACAGTGACTTTTGTGTTGTGGAGCTGTTGTTTTTGTTTGTGCCCTTCTCGCCATGGCTGCCTGCTCGCCGCCTGGCAGCCCCGTGTGTCAAAGGTGGCTGCAGCAGAACAGACTGTGGGAACAGCCGGTTAGCCTCCTCTGGTCCCCTGCTCCCCAACCAGAGGGGCAGCCATCAATCCAGCGCTCCCCCTGCCCCTTTACACACACTGAAGCACAAACACACAAATGCCCAACCAAACACACACTCACACAAAAAGCCTACAAGGCTCACACCCTCTCCCAATAATCCTCGGAAGCAATTTCATCTCGACTCGGGTGGCGGCCCATTGTCGCCAGCCCCTTCAATCTTTCCTTATTAACTCTCGCTTTGTCCTGCATCCGAGCTTCTGGACTCATCTCTCCTACATTCCGATCAGTGCTGCTCCCAGCACTCCCAGGCAACCTCCATTCGATAATCCCACTGCCTCCCCCGCCAGCTGCCCCACCCCAAGGAACTCTTACTGCTTTTTTTTTTTCAACCTGCCGATCACCTACTTACAGAGTAAGGTAGGGGCATTAACTCCATGGGTTTTCTGAAGGCAGAGTGTGAAGGCGGGGTGGGTGAAGAAGGAGGCGGCCACAAAGTGACTCCAGCCCAGACAATTAGAACAATGAGCTGAGCCTGTAGGGTGCTAACTCGCTGCGTCACGCCTGGACGGTGGGGTATTTTGTCAGTTTAATGAATTGTCCATCAGGCCAGGGCCACATCGCAGGCTGAGCAGGGAGAGGCCAGCAGGGACCCAGACACTAAGTCGGTATTTATTACACTGCCTTTGTCACTAATTGAGCTAATTATCACTGACTCCTCAGCACTCCCACCGGCATCACCCCCTCCATTCACTCTCTACACCAACTCTCCCACCTCACTCTCACGCCTGGGATCTGAACTCTGCCTTCCCTCCTCTTTTTTTTTTAAATCCAATTGCCCTTTTCTCCCTTTCTTTTGTTTCTTTCTGGGTATCAAAGATTTCCAGCTTTGAATCATTTTCACATTTGTGTGCTTTCACTTTTCCAAACTCCTGCCTTGTGTTTTGTTTAGACTATAAATCAAATCACTGTTTTCATCGCTGTAATCCAGGGATGTGGGACCGTTTGCTTACGACATCGACATTTAACAGGGTCGAAAAGACAAAAAATACGTGTCATTCCTTTTCACTTTTTGATGTGCTCGTCCTAATAGCTCGACATTTGTTGCTGTGCTGTTGGTGGCCTGACTGTGCCTCCGCTGCGCTCCATCAGGGTGAACCTGGCTGCTCCTGTGCTGCGGTGGGCTAAAGGAGGAGAGCACAAAGCTTTCCAAACTCCTGTGGTTAGTTAGGTTGCCAGATGTTGGGGGAGACTCTAGGTTTCCATTGTTTCTCATATTATTGTTTTAGTTTTATTCTAACATTAAGCATAGGAAGCAAAACATTCAGTGCAGTAAAATCCTATACTGTATAAACTAAGTATGTGGATAAGCCGGGGCCATCTCTGTGGC
Organism: Macroramphosus scolopax; assembly: GCA_901007825.1. Classification (NCBI taxonomy): domain Eukaryota; kingdom Metazoa; phylum Chordata; class Actinopteri; order Syngnathiformes; family Centriscidae; genus Macroramphosus; species Macroramphosus scolopax. The sequence goes on along the minus strand of CAAKHC010004393.1, from coordinate 7,050 downwards.
GGAGAGCACAGATGCAGGGATGTTTTGTGAGCTTTGGTGGTGATAATAGGATTAAGCAAAGGACACCCAGGGACAGGCTTATATGTTCACTTGGTTGGTTGTCAAAACTACTTCGAGGCACAGAAACTACAACAAACATGACAACAATATTTAGACACATTCAGGGGGCGGCAACTTTAATTGAAAATATAGACTTTATTGATCTATCATACAATACAAAACCAACTGGAACCTAAATCTTTTTATTCTCTAAAAACAAAAAAAAATCCTCTCTTACGTCTCTATAACAGTATAAAAATCCTCAGAAATAAATATTTCATATTTACACTAATACAAATGGTAAATATTCAGTGCATGACAGGAACAGGAAACGAGCAAAGAAGCGATATGGTTCTGTCTCTTCTGAGTTTTTGTGTCAGTTACATCACACGCCGGTCGAAAAGACATTCAAATCAAAACATCTCCTGACTTGAGGCGAATTTTTCCCGGGTTCTCCGGCTCCCGGCAGGTGCGTGAATCATTCAGCAAACTCAGGAATGACATCATTATAAATATATGCATATATTTTAATATTTACAGCATTTGGGTTCTCTTAGCTGACATACAGTTTGATTTCTCCCTCAGAGGCCGTGTTCTTTAAAATAAAATGTTCACATGACACTTCACTACATTTTACAGCCCAGCTTGACGTGATGCCGCTTTAAAGCTGGAACCAGTTTAATGCTACACACGTGTATTAACAGGAATTTATTTTTTCATTGTATATCTCAGAATCGGTTTTCTTCTTAAGACCATGCTGAGATTCGGCAGGTCACGTTTCATTTATTTAATATCGACTCCTTGGATTTGCCAAACTACATCTTGTCATGCCATGATATTCAGTGTGTTGATAATACATTCAAATTACTTTGCCTCGGTAATATTTGATGGGTCGGCTTCTGTTTTCCTTGGCGAGCGCCGGCCACAGTCACGTAACATGTGGATCATCTCGCGGTCGGTCAGAGTGGCAAATCAGGGCTGAGGTGTATTCAGAGAGATCTAAATCAAAAGGGCAAGTGTGGTGAAGGAATTTTAAGCAGTTGGGCTGCGACCAAGCACAAAAGTACACAAGTGAGGGATAAAAATTCACGTGAGAGAAGCCAAACTTCCAACACATCGTGTCCAGTTTCGGCCCTCAGACGGGCTGGAGAAGGCTGAGTTCAACCTGGTCACATCGATCGATCATTTTCTCGCTTTTACTTCTGTCTTTTTATCCCCATATCAAACCCTTGAAGGACAGCAATGACTTCTTCCTACACGGAATGTAGTGTGTCGATACCCTCGTAATATTGTTACGCAATAAAGGCAAGGAGCAAGCATGTATATTCCCTCACGTATACCCTGTTCATATAATTGTGCTTATCTCCAACTCCCACTGATTGAATTTTTGTGTAAAAATATTCCCTGTATAAATGTACCCGCCTTGAAGCTTTTCTAGCTTCTATCTAATATCTCAACCACCTGTGTGCTAGTGGCTTTCTCAGCCAACTACCTGCTGTCTAACAAGCTCTCCTCTGTTGCCCATATATACCCAAATATTAAATTGTCCACCTGTGATCATAGACACTGGTGTAATGTTCGAGTGCTGGTGCAGTTCAGGCAGCTGACATGACAGCACCAGTGGAATGTGCAGTGGCACCGTTCAGTGACAGTCTCTGCCCGGGTCTTAAACCCACGTCCACAGCAGAGCAGCTCACATCCATCCAGGCCTGGAGAAGAGCTGTTGCATGTTCTCCCAGAAGTTCCTAAAGTGCCAGTTTTGCCAGTGTAGGAGCAGAAGTTTGGAGATTTCTCAAAATACACCAGGTCCATTGCAGAAGGGGGCTTGTGCGCCGGGTTTTCAGGTTCCATATGGCGGGGGTCGGCTCGATGAGAGGCGCGGTTGCTGCCTTTGTTGGCGTAAACAACTCTGGATGCACCATCAAAGCGGTCCTTTAGGAAGTCTCCCACCGTGCGGAAGCTAGGTAGGCGCATCCAACAGGTTCGCACGGTGCAGGAGCCTGACATGCCATGGCACTTACACTCTTGGCGCATCTCAGATGACACAGTCTGCAGAAAGGGACACAAAAGGCTCCTGATGAAATCACAAATACAGTTGCAGTCTACTGAATCTCTTCCAAAAACAGAATCATGGCAGGTTGAGTATGAAGTCCTTACCATTCTGCCGGCCTCATTATTGTGGAGGTTGGTGAGGTAGCGTAGATCTCTGCCCCTCTCGCTGGAGTCCACAAATTCACGGCTGAACATCCGGCCAAAGTCCACATTGTCACTGCAGCCCCCCCAGTGCCAGTCTGGCCCTCCAGGACCTCTGCGGCGGTAATCGCATGTGCACGACTCAATGGCCCCTTCTGAACAGGAGCGAGCCACAGCGTGGGTCACTCCTGCGCTGGTAATAGCAAATACAAACGCTGTCTCTCTGCAACCTGAAGAAACAACATGGAAACTTCCCATCAGAACCTGATCCATCCTGATAGACTTGGATTTCCCCAATCTTTTTTTGGCTTTTAAGCGTTTTAAATGTGTACAAGAGATTCCATCACATCCTGCCCAAACCGTCCACATATTGCCTGAAGGAAAAGACAAGAGAGGCTCACCACGGTTGATGATTTTGCCAAATATTGCTGGGCTGTGTGTGGTCGGGCAGTTCCAGCGGCGGTTGCGGAACTGCCACTTGCACTCCTTTATGGCAGTGTGCAGCCCAGCAGCGATGGCGTGCAAGATGCCAGGATTCTGCCGAATCAGCCGACGCTGGCGACGACTTAGTAGAGCCAGGCTTGGGTCCAGGACCAACTGCACATTCTTGGAATTGGTGAGAAGGTTGGATGAGGAGGCCACATTGACAATGCCCCTGGCACAGAACAAGGACAAGGGAAACCAAGAGTCAAGGGGCTGGCAGTTGATGCATGTAGCTCCCTCTGTGACCCTCTACAGTGATGTGTCTTGGCAGGTCATGCCTTTAAAATTACAGTTTTCCCTATGAATTACAATAATAAAACAGTGGCATGATGTTCCAAGACCATAAGGACACAGCCTCTGGGTGAACATGCTTGTTTCAGGGTAAATAACGAAGCTGTATATTTTACCTTTCATAACTCACTTGGACTTACACCACAATATATAAGCAAATCAGCAATTTGCTCTCATCAGGGACGTAAAACGATTGCCAGCAATTGTAGCGCACAATTCTCCATTCACAGGTTTGCATCCATTGTCCTATTAAGCAATCCTCTTTTGATATTTGCTACATCATGTGAACAACCTAAAGGTGAAAATTAAGTTATAATCCTTCACTCCTATGACAAAACACTGGCCTCACACACAAGGCCTCCCTGCCCACATACAATTCTTGCAAACTCTTCTACCAGATATTTTTAAAATCCTGTTCAGTGTTCTTTCTCTCTTATGATATTAGTAACTCATATCGTCCCTCTGCCACATATTATATTATTTTTTTTGTATGTAAATATCTCACCTATGCTTCTTAAGTACAGCCCATTTCAGGGATCAGGTCACCCCCCTTTATTTTGCTGGATATTGCTGTGAGATTTGTCTTGATTTGTGTATAGTGTGAAGGCTGTGTGTTATTATCCGGGCGAGTCGTGGCCTGTTAGAGGGCTGACCCAGACAGACGTTGTGGTGAAGCCTCGGAACATCAATTATATTCTCGGCTTTTGGATCTTCTCTTCCATTCCTTAGATTTCAGCTGTTAAATATTCTAAAACGCACTGACATGCGCGCAAATCAAAATGGAATCAAGCCGTTAAACCTGCATCGTTCGTTTACATTAACTCAAGGTGCAGTTTATAGAATTTAAGATTATGTTTATATATAATATATGTATAAAAAAAAACCATATCCCATTTTATTAGTCTTTTCTGTGACAGAGTGTTTTGCAGTTTGAAGGGCCTGCAGATAGAGAAATATAATCTGCTATTAACACGACCCTGGAGACCTGGTATGAGATTCCATTCAGCCATGAAATAAATCCATATTTGATTTATTCCACATTGAAGCGAAAAATATTTTCAACCCACTCTGTCCATACAACAGGGAAAGGGGGGGAAGAAACGGCATATGAAATCTACTGCAAATAATAAGTGAAACTGTAATTATTATAAACGTAATTAGTTGTGTGGTTAAATCGAGAGAGATTCTTAATAAATGCAGTGAAAGAACAATAAATTAAATAGTTTGGGGGTCATGTGGAGCAGTTTGGAAAACGACTGGTAAAATACCACAAGCTCGTGCGGTTGCTGTGTTTTTTTCAGGAGGCTGAACAGAAATACTGAGCGGTGCCAAAACCAACACATTATTTCGATCATGCAGCACAGAGTGCGGTAGTCCAATAAAACCCTGTTGGTGCGGCAGCGCGGGGTCTTCCCCTGCTCAAACCGGCGGTAAATGGCAGCTTTCGGGGGATGCTTGCATGCATCATCAGCATGAGAGTTTGTGATGAACTCACCACCACCGGCCGCTGTTGTTGACGGCCCCTGTGCCAGAGAGCGAGGACACGAGCAGGATGCACGCGGCTTTCACCCCTAACAGCAGCGCCAGGCTCCACATCGTGTGTCTTCCATCGGTTCAAAACGTGGGGAGGAAAATGTCACATTGCAGCTTTGATTATTTTGTCATGCATTTCATTCAAAGCCCAAATATATTTGACATGCGATTCTTCTCAGCACACAGGTTGTTTGTATATCATGACATGAACGCCTCAATTGGTCTAAAGTAGAAATAAAATATTGCAGTACATGTTTTCCTTCCATCACTCCCCACAGATTAATTGTTATTATAATGGAAAATCACCCCCCATGCAAGGTGTGTCTACTCACCACGCCACAGTCCAATAAGAGGACTTGAAATGTGAGAGAAGCCGGCAGCCCTAATTGATTTCAATGGATGTTGAGTGGAGACAGGTTGCTAAATGATGTGAAGTGTCCAGGCAGGATGCTTCTGCTGCTGCAGCCCTCTTCACTCTGTCTCTCACAGTGATGCTCTGCACGGCGCATTGAACGCGTGGGACAGTCCCGAAGACTTGATCCCCTCGGTGACTGATAGGCAACACATTCTTCTCTTATTGAGCGCTACGAGGGGAATAAAAAAGGGATTTGCTGCTCACATCTCCCTCTGTTTTTTTCGGACCCTTTTCAATAGGATTTGAGGGAGGGATAGTTAATGCTCTTCATAGGGCGCACAATGAATAAGGAAACACAACTGTGCAGAAAGGCGACAGGGGGAGAAGAAAAAAAAAATAGAGCAATCCACAGTGTTGCGCATATTACTTGCGGTATCTCACGGTCATCACAGAATCGATCCCCTGTAAATGTGTGCAGCTCAGAATATTTTCCCACTGGCCGTGCGCATCCACTCTTGCAGAGAAGTAGCCCGAAGCAGTGATGTGTTGGTACAGATGTAGTGGGTGCGTCCGATTCGGTGCTCCAAGCTGGTGTCACGGTGCAATACACTGCGGAATATGAGCCATCTAAATCTGCCCTTTTACCCGGTGGTTGGATTAGCCTACTCCCTAACCGCATCTCCTCCTCCTCCTCCTCTCCAAATGCGCTCTCAAAATGTGCAGAATACAAACTGTTTCGTTTTTACACGATTCCTTTCACATTTTAACCGTTGATGTCTTTGTAACATCAGTGCATTGAGGAGGGTGTCTTTATATATTCAGCTTAAACTATTGACACCAGTTTTATAGCCCGAGACAACAACGAAAGTTGAACATAGGAAAAAGATTATAAAAAGATCTTTGCAGATCTCACAGATCCAGCTGTTTTTTTTTATTGTTTTGGAAAATGAAATAAGGATTCCAATTAGAAGTTTGATGTATGATGGACTAGGAAAAGAGGAGGACGAGTAAAAATAACAACTGGTTCAAACATCTGGCCTGCAGACCTCCCTCGACGGATGTGTAATCACAGTTTGAGTCACTTTTCGGCATCTCCATCCAACCCCGGAGTAGATTAAATGTCGCCAACCTTCGTCGCTTCATGGGAGGATGTTTCATTATGTGACATTTATCTGCTAATTTGCATGTTCCACATTAGTCAGTGCAGTTTGCAACTTCAATAATCTCTCTCTCACACACTCTCTCTCTCTCTCGCACTGTCTCTCTCTCTCTCCCTCAGATGACAGTAAAAGGAAGTGAGCTTTTGTAAAAAAAAAAAAAAAAAAAAAGGCTTTAATGACAGCCAGCCTACGTTTATACTGCAGCCTTATATGAAGGTGCTCAAACGGGTTTCCTGGAGCAGTCATGCGACACCGAGCAGATTAGCTTCAATCCGGATAAAGGGGGCCTTTTATATACAAATCAACTTCAAATCACTTTTTAAGCCACTTAGATATACACGCCAAGGCAGAATGCTAATGCACTTTTCATTGCTGCAGCTTAGGGAATGGAAGGAGATTAGATGAATTGGTGTCACTATGCGAACCGTGTTCAAGGGGGGTATTTTAACTTAATTTTATGAAAGTAACCCACATGCACAATCTCATCTGCAGCAGCAGTGTGTGTTATTGTTTAAGTGAAGTCGAGAAAACATTTTTAATTTTGACTGATATCAGCACCCTAACTAACCAATTGACCTGTTGATTTACAAGCATCTTTTCTTTTTTTTTTCCTGCTTAATTTGAGTCGTGATTGATGCTGAGCTGCCACATTACCATAACTCCCTCGCAGAGGACCAATTTGAATATACAACAGACACACAAGTAGTCTTCAATATTTATAAAACGTGTTTAAAAGACATGAAGGCTCTGCTGCTTATAACGTTCCCATTTTTAATGAATCCATACGCGGTAATGTGACAATGAGATTAATAATCACAAAATAAAAAAAAATCCAACCTGTCACTCTCATAATTAATGCGTATAATTTTATACTCTGAAATAAAGACTTTGGGTGACAAAGTGAAGTTGTTTCAAACATAACAATGAGTGGCAGCCGCTCTGATGGAGATTGGGGGGGGGGGGGGTACATGCCTAAAAACAGTATTGTTGGAGGGT
>CAAKHC010004388.1:5139-25280 GCA_901007825.1 Macroramphosus scolopax | reverse complement strand
GTGTGTGTGTGTGTGTGCAGGGTGAATGGTTGACACTAACTGTTTCACACTGATGTTCCGACTCACTGCGTGTTCAACAGAAACAGATGATGAAGCAGCTCTTCTTCTCTTCTTCTCTGCAAACCGATTGGACTCGTTTACATTTCAATATCTGTAACAGCGGCTCATCGCCGACCTTCATCCAGCAGAAATGGACTCTGTTGCTTCCACACTCGAGAGCCGCATGTGACGCCTTCAGGCTTGGAGACATATCAAACAATCCGGCCCTCGTCTTCCTCGTTTTAAATGTGTTCTTCTCTGCAGGTTCAATCTGGACCCGGAGAGAACCTGCAACGATGATCGACTCTGGGAGGCGCTGGAGATCGCTCAGCTGAAGAACATGGTGAAGGCGCTGCCGGGAGGACTTGGTACGCACACACGTCCTCACGGTCGTCATGTGTTTCGTTTCATTGAGTACAAACTGTTAAAGTGTGTGTTTGTGTGTGTGTGTGTGTTCAGACGCGGTTGTGACGGAAGGCGGGGAGAACTTCAGCGTCGGTCAGAGGCAGCTCTTCTGTCTGGCCAGAGCATTCGTCCGAAAGAGCAGCATCCTCATCATGGACGAAGCAACGGCGTCTATAGATATGGCCACGGTGCGTGTGTGTGTGTGTGTGTGTGTGTGTGTGTGTGTGTGTGTGTGTGTGTGTGTGTGTGTGTGTGTGTGTGTGTGTGTGTGTGTGTGTGTGTGTGTGTGTGTTATATCAGTACAGTGATGTAAAGTGGAAACAAGAAGCGCCTCATATTTCTGTTCTTCCCTGGTTCTCCTCTCCGTCTCTCCTCAGGAGAACATCCTACAGAAGGTTGTGATGACGGCGTTCGCAGACAGGACGGTCGTGACGATCGCAGTAAGTCCTTCAGTCTGTCCTTCAGTCTGTCCTTCAGTCTGTCCTTCAGTCTGTCCTTTGGTCTGTCCTTCAGTCTGTCCTTCAGTCTGTCCTTCAGTCTGTCCTTCAGTCTGTCCTTCTGTCTTTCCTTCAGTCTTTCCTTCAGTCTTTCCTTCTGTCTGTCCTTCAGTCTGTCCTTCAGTCTGTCCTTCAGTCTGTCCTTCAGTCTGTCCTTCAGTCTTTCCTTCAGTCTGTCCTTCAGTCTGTCCTTCTGTCTGTCCTTCAGTCTGTCCTTCAGTCTGTCCTTCAGTCTGTCCTTCAGTCTGTCCTTCAGTCTGTCCTTCAGTCTTTCCTTCAGTCTGTCCTTCAGTCTGTCCTTCAGTCTGTCCTTCAGTCTTTCCTTCAGTCTTTCCTTCAGTCTGTCCTTCAGTCTGTCCTTCAGTCTTTCCTTCAGTCTGTCCTTCAGTCTTTCCTTCTATCTGTCCTTCAGTCTGTCCTTCAGTCTGTCCTCTGGTTGTTGGACATGAAACCAGTTTAGACTTTGATTAGTTCTGGTGTGTCTGGTGCTGATGGATGCAGCTATAAAGCTCTCTGGGTTTCAGCTCTATGTGCATCTATCAGGCTCTGTTTCTTCTCCTGCAGCCGTTTCCTTCACCTTCTTCACACTAACTGTTTATCCGAGCTCATCAAACCCAGTTTTCCATGTGAAGTCAGTCCTCTGACCTGCTCTCTCTCTCTCTGTGTGGTCCTCTCTTGTCCTCTGTTTCTTTCCCATCATGCTCCTTGTTCTTCTTCTGCTTCCATGTCCTGTCTGCTCTTCCCCCTGTCGTCCCTCCTTCCTGCCGCCAGCACCGCGTGTCCTCTATCTTGGCCGCCGAGCAGGTGTTGGTCTTCTCCTCCGGCATCTTGGTGGAAAGCGACTCGGGTCCCGAGCTGCTAGCCCAGGAGGACAGCCTCTTCAGTGTGCTAGTGAGGACTCACAAGTAGACCCGGATCCAGACGGTCTCAGCCCAACTCTCTTTCTGTCTTTTCTCTTCCTTCCTTCTGTTACTTCTCCTGGCTGAGTCGGAGCTGGACTCTGGGTCTGCTGAAGTCTTCCTGCCACTGACAGCCGGGTTGGTACCAAAACAAAAACCCCTGCATGCTGTTATATGAACTGAATGCAGGATGAGATGAGAGCATGTCGGACTACAGCTTCATCCATCATCATGTCACTTCTTAAAGGTCCAGTGTGTAGAATATAGGATGGATTACTGGCAGAGGTGAAGCTGGCTGGTTGTCGCGGCAACAAAGGACACCCAGCTGATGCAGAAGAAGAACGAATGGACGATTACTTGCTCTTTACTAACTTGTGCTTTGAGTATTTGTAGAAGAACAAAGTAAAAGACCTGCTGCTGCTCCATCACTCTGACAGCTGGTTGCAGTGTAGATCATAAGCCCCGCCCCCTCTGTGGAGCTAGAAACTGGAAGGAACACCTCAGATAAACATTTCCCACAGATTGTTCCTGTTATTTCAGGTCGTTCTTATCTCACCGATGTTTGTTCAAGTGTTTCTGATAAGTTTGTTTTTAATTCGTTATTTGATGCTATAAAAGAAGAAGTGACATCATGATTGACTTTGGCTTCTTTATCGTACAGTGGGAGGAAGAGGAGGCGCGTGGTCCAGATATTATATACAGTCTTTGAAACTCTAATACTCCAAACATCTGATAGAACATTGGACATGGTAGAGAAAGTTATCAGATCAGATTCATCTACAAAGACACTTCTTATATATAATCTAGGAAACAAACGTCAGTCACATGACCCCTGTGAAGGTCCAGTTGGCTTTCTAATCAGAACACCGTCTGTTCTCCGACTCTGTCCGCAGCACCGCGTCCACACCATCCTCACAGCCGACCTGGTCATCGTGATGAAGCGAGGGAACATTCTGGAGTACGACAAGCCTGAGACCCTTTTGGAGCAGGAGGACGGCATGTTTGCTTCTTTTGTCAAGGCGGACATGTAGACGCTCAGCACACCCGACGGCTGACCGACCAATCAGCACTGCTCTCTGGAGGAGGAGGCGGGACGGAGCCGCTCGGACAAACAGGACACAGTACTCGTTAATCATCACTATAGGAACCAATGAGGTCATATTTGAATCTCTGAGCCGTCAGGTGATTGAACACCACCTGTTTTAAAACAGCTCCTCCACGTCGAGCTGCAGCAGTTTAACGTTTATACAAGCAGGTACAAGAGGTGAACAGTGTATCAGATTCCAACCAGGATTTTATATCGATGAGAAAACGCTTTATAAGTAGAACCTTTGCTACGTTTCAGTACATGCAGCACTTACACAGAGAGAAACGTTGATCTGTTTAAATCTGTTTTTATAATCTTTGAATGCTTGCGTTGAAGCGTCGATGCCTCGCTGACGTCTCCGTCGCTGTAAAGGATGTAGAGTCTCCATCAGCACCCTGGTGAGGCTGTGAGTCCTCGGTAGAAGAACTTCTCATCAACATGAAGCCCTCAGGCTCAAAGATGAGGCTGACTGTTGTTGTTGTTGTTGCCGCGGCAACAAATCCAGATATCAATTTACCAACATTCATCTTCTGTAACTTTTGACGCCAAAATACAAACACGGAACAAATCGCCTCCCCTGATATCTTCTTCTTTTCAAACTGTATTTCATCTCCAGAAGTCGCCTCTTTAAGCTCTTTCCTCCCTCACATACCTCCTCTGATATACACGACACCCAAAGTGACTATTAAAACACTTGAAGAACTGTATTTTACTACAAACTGGCTGAGCTCGCCTGCAGTCCACTTCTTCACCGTCTCTCTGATCCTCGTCCAGCCGCCGTCTTCTCTCTCAGCCACTTCACATGAATCCACTGTGTTTAGTTTACCGTGTGTGTGTGTGTGTGTGTGTGTGTGTGTGTGTGTGTGTGTGTGTGTGTGTGTGTGTGTGTGTGTCAGAGATGTGTGCAGTTTGTCGCCTTCAGTCTGCAGCCCTGCAGAAACATCCAGAACCATCTTTGGGATGATTTCAGGAAAGAAATCTAAACCAAGAGTAGAAGGGACGGACAACTACAGTCTTTTATTGTGAAAGGACAGAAGCTTTTATTTCTAAAATAAGAACAGCTTTGCCCTCTCTTAATCCTGACGTGGTTTAATATAATAATCATGCTGTTTCTGTTTTTACATGAGCCTTTTTTTATACTTTTATATGGATGTAAGTTACCTGGAAAATCTTTTGAAGATATCCGTTTCCAGGCCTGGAGAAGTTTCACAAATATAAAAAAACCAAAGCAGAATCTTTGCTTCATTAGTTGCTGCATATTAGAGTTCATGTTAAAACCTACTGGGAAGAATCTACATCGGTTCATCTTAATTTCCTTTTTATTCTTTATTTTGCATGTGCACACCGACGTGTCAGAGGTTGTGTGGTCCTGGAACTGTCCTGGTAAATCTGAACCCTGGAGCTGCATTGAATAAATAAAGAACCTCCAGTCATCATTTCCACGAGTTTACTTTGAGGTTTTTCTTAAATTCTAAATGTGTGTACATCTTTATGTTGCAGCTTGTATATCCACGTTTTTTCTAAAGCTTAAAGCAAAGTGTTTTATTTTGGTTTCATGTGTTCTGACAGTAAACCGGTCTGAGTGAAGGGAGTCTGCTCTCTTATTTCAATCTGTTGCTGACTGGCGCCCCCTGCTGGCCGCGTCTCAAATACTAATATACTATACTTCAACTTCTACAGCAGTTTGGAAAGTTTGAGAGAAGTTTCAGAACAGACATGGTGTCGGATGAATGTTGTATTTGAAGACTCCAAAACTGAAATAATGTGAAACAACTAAGATGTTCATTAGAATTAAACACAAGTAAGAGAAACCAAATGTTGAAAACTTCTACTGAAGTTCCTGTTAAATCTCAGTACATTTACATCGGTGAACCTTTGTAACCTATTTAAGGTCTTTAAGAGTTCAAAGTGTGACTTTAGGGACTTGGTTCACGTGTGTGAGTTTATAAGATGATTTTAATTGGTGAATATTACGCGCCTCTGATTTGGGAATTCTATATTTCCGACTGTCCGGGAGGAGTCCTTGAAGGAAGCAGAACCCTGGTCTGACCGGGTCTGGACTCTGGAAGCTGGACTACGTCAACAGCAGAGAGGGAGCCGTCCCAGCCCGGAGGCGGAGGCGGCGCGCTGATCATCCGAAACATCCCCGAGTTCATCCCGTCTTTCCCTTCGGGTGGTTTCCGTGCGCAAAGACGCACTGAGGACGTGCCGAAAGTGTTTTGGACCTTCACGAGAGGATGTTGGCGAGGAAAAGCATCATCCCGGAGGAGTTCGGGCTGCCCGGGCTCGCCTCCCGGATGCCCCGCAAGCCGGTGTTCAGGGACCGGGTGAACAAAGCGCGCTTCATCGCCAAAAACGGCTCGTGCAACTTAGCGCACAAGAACATCCGGGAGCAGGGCAGATTCCTGCAGGACGTCTTCACCACGCTGGTCGACCTGAAATGGCGTTTCACGCTGGTCATCTTCACCACGACGTTTGTCAGCAGCTGGCTGCTGTTCGCGATGAGCTGGTGGCTGGTGGCGTTCGCCCACGGAGACCTGGACCTGGAGCGGCAGAACCGGACCCACTGCGTCACCGGCGTCAAGTAAGACTTCCTAAACGTTGTTAGAAGGTGTTTGATCAGACAGACAGTTTAAAGTCTTATTTTTGCAGTTTTAAGTGGCCCCACATGTATCCTGCCATTCCCCACCCTCCTCTTCCTCCATCTTAATTTTCAAATTGGAGAGAAGATTAGGAAAGATGATCACTGACATTGAAGTCGAGGAACTTTTACTCTTTTCAAGGGAAATAAATTCAAGTTTGCAGGAGGAGAACGGAGTGTTGGACCTCCCCTTCCTTCGGCTCCCCGTTATTCATTTCTGCAACCTTTCTTCCTCTTCTCATCATCCCACCCTGTCCTCCATCTCCTCCATCTTCTCCAGTCAAATCCTTTTAACTGAGACACCAGTAATAAAACATCTGGATCTTTAAGTTCTCTTAAACCAGCCTGATGTGGATCTAAACTCAGAGTGACAAATGATATTTATGTCAGATTCACTTAAAGCTGCAGTGACAGAATGTTTCATTTATAAAAAGGTTTTGTTGATGAGCCCCAGCAGACGTGTGACGTCAGAGATGTCTGTATGACGTCCGTCAGTCTCCCATGTGTTGGTCTGGAGGAGCTCAGTGGGTTCATCTCTGGAACATGTGACTGGGACTTTGATGTCTTTGGGACGTGTGTTGCTGAAACTTAAAACTTAGTTTAGTTGTCTTCATCTGTAACAAAAGAAAAGTTCGTCAACATGACAAGAAGAACAATGCAGCTAAAGGTCTCAGGCAGGATTCAAACAGTGGACTCCCACTGTACAACCTGCCCGCCAGGCGCCCTCTGCTGCTTCTATTTCCTGCCTACCTGACCAGCTGTGGAACTGTCTGTCTCCTGCAGGTCCTTCACCTCGGCCTTCCTGTTCTCCATCGAGGTTCAGGTGACCATCGGCTTCGGGGGACGTATGATAACAGAACAGTGTCCCACGGCGATCACCGTCCTCATCCTGCAGAACATCGTGGGACAGATCATCAACGCGGTCATGCTTGGTAAAACTCCCGAAACTCTCAGGTCACGAAGGTCACGAAGGTCAGGCTGAGACAGCAAACCTGCAAAACACAGATTCAATGAATCCTGTCTGTCTCTCTCTGACGGCATGTTTGACCATCTGGAGGAAAAGGGGCGGGGCTACACATAACGCCCCGCCCATTATCGCTTGTCAATGAAAACAACCTCATGTCCATCATTAGATCTGGATTCTATTTATCTATGTAGTCGGTTTGTGTTCTTCTCATGACTCTGGGATCCTCGTGACAGTCAACAGGTTGCTGTCTCCCTGCTTCTCCCTGCAGGCTGCATCTTCATGAAGACGGCCCAGTCGAACCGCCGAGCCGAGACGTTGATCTTCAGCCGCCACGCTGTGATCGCTGTCAGAAACAACCGTCTGTGCTTCATGATTCGCATCGGGGATCTGAGGAAGAGTATGATTATAGGAGCGACTGTCAGGCTCCAGGTCAGCTCCTGCTTCTCAAACCAAACTTCAGCTGTCAATTTTAAAGGAACAGTATGTAACTTCTCCAAACAATGATAAAGATGTGGCTTGATGACGTCCTGGGATTTAATTCATTGACATGCAGGTGGTGAGAAAGACAACAACACCGGAGGGGGAGGTGATCCCCATCCAGCAGATCGATGTCCAGACTGAGAGCCCCGTGGCCGGTAACAGCCTGTTCCTGCTCGCCCCGCTCATCATCTCCCACGCCATCGACAAAAACAGGTACGAGGACAGGTTTCATCACACCTGTGAAGAGGCTGCGTCCCAACCCAGTGCATGCTGGGACAGGCTGGTTGTCCGTAGACGATGACGTGTGTTCAGGAATCAGTTCTCCTGATTTCACAACGTGCAAACACTCACAGTAAATCCTTGGCTTTGTGTGAGCTCCTCCTTGCGGCCGCCTCGCACTCTTGATGCTCTGAAGATTGAAGCATTGACACAGTCTTTGAACAACACGCTAACAAAGGTGATTCGTCTGTCTGATCGCAGCCCGCTGTACGACCTGTCCGCCATGGAGCTGCAGTGCAGCGACCTGGAGGTGATCGTCATCCTGGAGGGCGTGGTGGAGACGACGGGGATCACCACACAGGCCCGGACCTCCTATGTCTCCGACGAGATCCAGTGGGGTCATCGCTTTGTTCCCATAGTAACGGAGGAGGAGGGTGTGTACTCTGTGGACTACTCCAAGTTTGGCAACACAGTCAAGGTAATGGAATGGAAAGGAGCAGTCTTTCTTTGGGGGATACTCATCTTACTCGTTTAATTAAACGTATAGTGGCCTTAGTGGTGTTTATAAGATACTACAGAGTCTCCAACCATAGCATGGAAGTTCTTGGTAAATCATCCTGCTTTACAATTGTCTGTTGTCCCTCTAACAGGTAGCGACGCCCTGCTGCAGCGCCAGAGAACTGGACGAGAAGCCGTCCATCTTAATCCAGACGCTCCAGAAAAGCGAGCTGTCGCAACAGAACTCGCTGAGGAAGCGCAACTCCATGCGACGCAACAACTCCATGCGCAAAGGTGCAGGAAGCAGCGGGAGCCTGCGCAGGAACAACTCGGGGCTCGCATCTCAGAAAGTCCAGTTCTTAAACTCTTCTGAAGGAGGCCAGAGCATGAGTGCCATCACCTGACATGAGGCCGGCCTCCTGCTGGCCGCCCTGGTCCTCCTGGTTGGAAGGAAGATCGTGGGTGTCGGTGTGTCTGCTGCCCCGATGGGACTCGTTCTCTGTCTGTTCCCTGCATTGTCCCAATTTATCTGTCAACACTTTCATGGCTCATGTTGCTTCATCTGAACGTGCATGAAATCATCGTGCACCCCTTCTCCAGCCTGAACTGAGCTCCTTTTCCCTCAGAAACACTGATATTGACTATTGAAACATCACCTGAGCCACCAACATGTAGCTCTTCACATCTGCACAGGAAACAGAAGCTCCTTGTTGGTAACAATAAACATGATAACAAAGTAATAATTATAAGAAGTTGACCGTCTACAAATGAAGTAATATTTAAAAAAAACACAGTTTATCTTGTTATGGTGGTAATTTGTTCAGGCGGCAGTCAATCAAGATATTGTACATTTGTATTATTGATTTGTCATTTGTTGTATGACATAAATAAACTGACATTATCTGATACAAAACATGCGATTTCTTATTTAACAAAAAAGGTTTTCGTATCACAGAAAGTTGTATATTGTTATGCAGTTTTATGTCTCCTTTATTTTAACAAATATGTAGATAAGTACTGGTTAGAGCAGGGGTGTCTAAACTATGGCCAAGGTCCATTTTTAGTTGGACTGTACAAATATAATGGAATATGGCCCGCACATGAAACTAGTGCTTGACTGTGTTGTAATTCTTAGTTTTGACACTAGGTGGAGCTACAGTCTTCAACCAGGCAGCTTCTCCACTAAACACGTCCCACAGGTGCCGAGCGAGAAGAGAAGCTAATCAAACCGCAGCTGGTCTACTAGCTAACAACAGAATAGTTCCTTGCTAATAAAACACAATAAAACACCACAACAGCCAACAAAGAGGGGGCTGAACTCTCTGACCGACACGGGAGAACTTCCTCAGATGGAGACTTCATCAAACAGCCTCACTAAAGTGTCTATAATGAGCCCGGAGAAGATGCAGGAATTCAACACGGTGAGCGTCCAGAAACACGCTGTTAGCTAACCTAAAACATCAAGTGTCGGATGAAGCTTGTGCTTTTGGTTTTTACTCGATTGCATGTGATGAGACAGATGACAGACATTTTTTTTGCAGGAAGTTGACGATAACTTTTGCATTACGGAGGAGCTGCTTCATCTCAGGAGTCTAAAGGGAACAACAACAACAACAGGTAAGAACATTATTGAAGCTGCGTCAGATGTAACTGACAAGATGGATATTCAGAAGGGGATAAGCTGAGTGGAGTTATGTAGACCCATAAGACTGTTTTATTTATATAAGCATATTCAATTATCAAGCATAATTTACCTACATTTGATTGATTTTGCTAACTTTAATAAACTACAGGTGAGGCGATATACCTCATCTCTAGTGAGTGGCCCCGCCCTGCCTGTATTTGTCTGTATATGGCCCTCAGTGAAAAAAGACACATTGCAGAGGCACATGTACAAAGTGTGTCAAAATAAGAGAACATAAAAACATATTAAAAGGAAATAATAAAACACGTTTTTGACAAATAAAGTTATTAGAATTTGAAAAAAATCACCGGTCCATCAAACATGTATCAAAAGTAGTTAGTTTTAATTTCCTTCTTATTTTCCAGATCTTTTATTTTGAAGTACCTTTTCCCATGTTTACGCCACACGCTACGTGATGACGTTTCCCACCAGGAAGTTAGCGTTGCAGGTCAATGCCCGAGTGACACGATACAAACATGGCTCGAAGTTTTCTGTGTCGAGCTGTGAGCGTCCTTCAGCCCGGCAGGTTAACCCTGCTGACCGGGACTCGGTTCTACTCCCAGACCGGACCGGAACCGCTGACCGTCCGGCAGCAGGATGACGGAATCAGGTGACTTTGTGTTCGTCGTCTTTGTATCAGGTTGCTCTCCGGTAGTGAACCAGCATTAAAAAAGTAAGAAAACCGGACCCCCTCAGCAGCAGCAGTGTGACTTAAACATCTCTACACGTGATACCGAATGTTCACGTGTTTTAATGAATTCGGCGTATTTTGTAAAAAGCGTAAGAACAGTTAAAAATTAAACTTTCAGTGTTCGGTTGTAACTCTGTCCTGCAGCTTCGTCAGGGTCCAGCTACGGAAGCCCCTCAGGTGACATACTTAACAAAAGTATTACGTGGCCATAAAAATGATAATGCGTGGGAACGAGATCATTGACCTGCGCCACAAAATAATAACGCGATATGTTTCATTAAAGCACAAAAGCTGCTAATGTTGATTCTTAATGTACAATATCAGTTTGTTGGAGACTTTCTGTGAAAGCTGTCGTGAAATTGCTTCTGCAAAACAAAATCTTTTCATGGGAACTTAATATTTCATGAATGACAATACCCAGTGTACTTTATTAATGTTAATGTATTTGTTTTTTAAAGGAGAATAATACTGAACAATCCCAGAAAGAGGAACGCTCTGTCGCTGTCCATGCTGGAGTCCCTGCGAGACAACATCCTGACTGATGCTGATGATGTCAGAGTTATTATCATTTCAGGTACCGAGTGAGTTTGACCACTGACGTCATGATGGTTCAATCATGTTGCCCCATTGAGACTTGAAGTAATGACTTGGTCCCAGTCTTGTTAATGTGTGTTTGTGTCTGTGTGCGTGTGCGTCAGCCAAAGGTCCAGTGTTTTCCTCTGGTCACGACTTGAAGGAGCTGACGTCGGCTCGGGGCCGACAGTATCACACACAGGTGTTTCACACGTGTTCAGAGGTTAGTCTTCATTCTTTATTTCAAACACATTTAAAGGAGCAGCATGTTGTAATAAGAAGGATCTTTTTACAATGACTTCTGAATGTCGCATCTATTAATATCCAGATGAAATATTCAGTCTGTCTCCCGCCGTCTCGTTGTACATTTCAGGTTATGACTCTGATACAAGACATACCTGTACCGGTAATCGCCATGGTGAACGGCGTCGCCACAGCAGCGGGTTGCCAGCTTGTGGCCAGCTGTGACATCGCCGTGGCGACTGAGAAGTCCAGCTTCGCCACCCCAGGTGTCAATATAGGTCTGTTCTGTTCGACGCCGGCGGTGGCCATCGGCAGGGCGGTGCCGAGGAAGGTGAGGCACTGACCTGCTAGACGTGTGATGTCTTGTGTTGGATACATCGTCTTTCATTGCTGTTCAAGTTTTATACTATATATTTATAGATCAGTCTTCTCGCTCATGTATCGATCAGGGAATGAACCCTTTAGAAATAAACCATCCAGCTCTTCTTGTTCACTCTTTATATCCTCTTTCCAGGTTGCCATGGAGATGCTGTTCACTGGAAGACCCATCACAGCCCATGATGCTTTGCTGCACGGTCTGGTTAGTAAGGTGGTGCCAGAGGAGCGACTGGAGGACGAGACACTAGCCATCGCCCGGCGGGTGTGTCAGGCCAGCCGACCTGTCGTCGCCCTCGGAAAAGCCACTTTCCAAAGGTACCATATCTCATTCTTTAGTAGCCACCAGAGGGACGCTTGTCCTGCCAACTAGTTTTTAATGAGCCTGGTCATCACTGAGGAGTTGATCTTAGTTTTAACACCGGCTTTGCTGACCTGCCCCCCCCTCCCCCCTCCTCTTTACCCCTCAGACAAATGGCTCAGGGTCGAGATGCGGCGTACGCCACCACCTCCAAGGTGATGGTGGACAACCTGGCTCTGACAGACGGACAGGAAGGGATCCGAGCCTTCATAGAGAAACGAAAGCCAGTGTGGAGCCACACAGCTGATAAAGCTCACGACTGACGGTTGTAGAACGACCTTCCCCTCCGTGAGCTTGAGACGTCCAGACTGGCAGTTTCCAGTTTATTATCAACAAGAGACTGAAGGGAACTCACTGAGCCGCTGTGGAGATAAGAGTCTCCACCAAAGGACGTTGTAATATTATTGCTAATCCTAATTTTCAGAGGCTACGACCGTATAGAAACTACTTGTAGAAGTAGTGAGGAAGAGAAGCAAATAGAATATCCAGAGACTCATCATGTGCCTGCAAGGAGATCTGGGTGAACAAATCAAGTACTCCCGTCCTCCACCAACGTAAATGTAAGTGCCCCTTCTGAAATTACACTGATGTTAACTGTCCTATTGTGATTATTGTACATTGATATTTAGATACATTTGATAAATTATGAACATAATAAAGCTGATTGTTAAATTAAACAAGCTTGTTTGGAGCCTCAGTTTTAGGATTAGTTAAAGTGTTCCTGCCTTTGTGTATTTTGCAGGAACATTTTAAATTCATTATAATTCTGAATTTTGTCCATCAAAAATAATAATCATTCCTCCCCTTTCCTAGCAGTTGCTCCTGCAAAGCCCCACCAGGGGGCAGCGTTCCCTCAGTAGTTGAAGGGCGTCAGAGAAGCAAAACACTGCAGGTTTAAGAACTATGAGAACATCCAGACAGTCAAACAGATCAAAGATTTATTTTCACCTCCACCTCAGTTTATTGAGCAAAGTGAACGAACGGTCTTTAAGGAACGTAAATGACCGGTGGGACAGTTCAGTTTGTAACTGCAACACAAGCAGAGTGCGAGAAATAAAAAGGAATGTGACTCACACACATCTGAAGCTATTTAGTGTGTGTGTGTGCGTGTGCCGGACGACCAGTGCTGAGACGACAGAACAGTAGTTGACGTGACAGTGTTGACAATAATAAGACATAATGACGTACTGAAACTAGTTCACATCCATCTCCGGACTCGCTGCTCGACTTCGAGATGTGGAAGCTACATCACAGCCGTTTAAGAACACGTGTTGCCTATGGTTACATGACGGACAGCCATCAAACAAAACAAACATTATTAGCCCTCATGAATTAGCTCCCTGTTTCCTTTTTCAGTCTCTAATTAGAGTCAGAATTAATACAAAAAAAATTACACTGTTGATGCCCAACAATCGGCCCAGCTGGCACCGGACATCAGTTCAATGTCAGAAAGACGTTAGACGCATTATGACGTAAGGATTACTTTGAATTGATGACTGCTGATCAGATGTCCCCTAATGCCACTTTTCTGAATCAAGAGGTGAGTGTAGAGTGATGGTGCAGCTGCCTCCACGACTGGAGTCGACTCTTCACCCTGCAGCAGTGGCGGGAAAAGACATCGAAAGATACACAATCACAGCGCACGGAGGAAACCCCGTGTCTCTAACGGACGTTGACATTCAACTGAGCGTCGATGCTCGTGGCCAGCTGGGCGTAACTTCACGTGAGAAAGAGACAAACATTGCACATCGGTTAATCAAAAGACTTAAATTGGAACTGATCCGTAGTTCAATACAAAAACAAGGCTACAAATGAAGGCGCCTCAGAAATAATAATCTTTTATCACTGCGTCCTAAATTCTATCATCTCTTTGAAAAATAACATTCACAAGCATATCGAGTTAATCAAGCTCTAAAGTAAAGATCTAGAGGTAACGTATAAAAAAATAAAGACGGGTAATAAACCGGGAGAATCATCCCCCCCCCCGCTACTGATGACTCAGCATATTAACAAAACAAGTGCACTGTACATGTCAGACTCTAAAAGATATATATTCATATATACTGTCACCTCCTGTTAATGATTTACATCCAAAAATAAAATAAAATCTTCAGTCAGTTTTGTTTTTCTCTTTTCAAAGTGATCAGTAAAAAGGTCGGCGGAGGGCGTGTCCTGTAGCGACAGGAAGCGCCGGCTGCTGCTCATCTTCCCCTCAGTGCCCGTGACTACACCTCAGTTTTGTACAGTGTCTCACCATCTGTCTTTGACTCACAGCAGCATGGACTCCTGCAGGGCGAACGCCTCCGGTGCGTGCCTGTAGTGTGGTCCTCCGAACAGCTGGGGGAGCTGTTGCCTCATGACGGGCTGCTGATGCTGCTCCTGGAACTGCGTCCTGTAATGAAGCAGGCCGTCGCTGTTGTCGGGGAAAGTGAACTGCTGCACCGGAGACATTTGAGCTTGCTGGAAGCTCGGTGAGCGCGGCATCCCGCCTGGGGATTGAGACAGCAGCTCGTCCTCCGGCGACCACGGGAGCCCGTCCACGGCTCGGCGCGGTCCGCCTTCTAACAGATACTCGCCTCTTCTCTGCCCGTCGAACCTGAAGTCCACAGGAGGGTAGACCTGTGAGGTGGAGGTGAGCTTCTGCAGGTAGATGGGGGTGGTGCTCCCCTGGGGTTCCAGCTGCAGGGACTGGTCTGGAGGAGACCTGGCATGTCGAGGGTTCTGGGTGGAGTTGGGTGGCGGCTGCCTACGGTAGGTGGCGAAGGAGTTGTTCATGAGGGCCCTCTCAGGTGAGAGGCTGGTGGGCTGCCGTCGGGTGGTGGCGTACGTTTGTTCCCCATATGCCACATGAGAGGGTGAGGGGAAGTGGGAGGGCGGGACATAGTGTCTCTCGTCCACTCTGTGGTCGCGGCTGAAGGCCGGATGAAAGATGGGGACCTCGGTAGGAGCTCTGGCCGGGGACTGCTGTCGTGAGGGGGGGTGGTACTGGCTCTGGCTGCCAGGGTAGCCGGCCTGGACCCCTGATGAACTGTTATGGGAAAACGTTGGCGGAAGCGGATGTTTGGCCCCCCGAGGTCCTGACGCCATAGAAAGGACGCTACCCGCCAGGCTGGGTCCGTGGCTGGGACTGCTCTGATGGAAGGACGATACACTGTAGGGGGTCTCACTGCGGGGGTTCTTCATTCTGGACGGAGGTCTCTCAAGATCCAGGATCTTGAAATCCTGCTCAGGCAGTCCTGGTACGTTGTCATACTGGGAGGCGTTGGAGCCGCGGTCGGCGCCGGAGATGAACCCTTTGGGGCGCGGCCGGCGGTGAGGCAGCGAGGTGTCGTCGGGGCTGGAGGGGGCCGGCGATGCCCCTCGGCTCAGATGGGTCTCCTGGGCTGCCAAGGCTTTGGCAGCTTCAAGCTTGGTCTCGGAGGGTTTGAACCAGCGGGGAGTGATGTCCTTGCTCGTACTGGATGCGGCGTTGGAGTTGTGATTAGCGGTGGCGTGACTCTGAGCCTTCCCTCTATCCACGGTCGTGGGCTGTGGAACAGGGGTGGCGGCTGAGGATGGTGTCACCCCTCTTTCAGGTGTGGTGGACTGATTCTGCTCCCCAGATCCCCTGGAGCGAGCACCTCTCTTATCCGCCTTGTGGTGGCGGATCGGCTTGTCCAGCGAGTCCCGGCGTGACCGACTGGGCGGACGACTGTCCCGCTGGCGCTCTGGTATTGGACTGGGGTCTCTGGGAGGCTCGGCTGGCTCAGCGTGGCTCTGACCATTGGCCACGTGCTTCACTGCTGCCGGGTCGGGAGGAAGCTGCCCAAGAAGCTTCTTGGGAAACTCGTCCTCTTTACCTGTCAAGTGAGAGCAGAGGAAACGCATTAGAACCCCGTCGGAGAGCAGAACCGAGCGATGATGGTTTGAACACACTGTGGTGCGGATTCACATCAGATGAGCAGTCACAACGGGGACATGGAGTCATGCAATACCACTGCCATAGAGAGGTTAAAGAGAGGAGAGTTACATTCATGACAACACAGAACCTCCACAAGCAGAAGACAGAAAAACATTTGATATGAACTCCGTCTGGCCGGAGGGGCTCCGTGAGGTGGCCTGTGAATGTGAGCATCGACTCCTCCTCCCTCATTATAGAATCATGACATGGCAGCTTAACGTTTGGCTCATAGGAGCATAAAGTGTTCAGAGCTGGTGCTGTCGGGGACTTTAAGGGAGAGAGTGATTGCCCAAGTCGGGCCAGGCGGCAGCAGCTGGAGGAACAGGAAGTGCTGAGGAGTGATACAGGAAGTGAAAGCGAGGAAGGTTCATCCGCTGACCTTGACCTCTTCTCCCGTACGGATGATAACAAGGGAGAGGATCTGGATCTCAGCACGAGTTATGAGCTTTACTTCAAACTGAAACCCTGATCTCGGTTGTTAAATAGAAAATAAGTGTCTTAACCTTTAACTTCTAACGGAGAGTGAGATGCTCTGGTAGAAACAGGAGCCGTAACTCAAACTGGGACAAGCAAAGTTCAGAACCTCAAAACCACCGTGACTTCTCACAGTACGGCCAGTTCAGATACTAAAATACACCAACCACCAGATGTGGCAGCAGACGGTTGTTGTGTCTCATTATCTTGTCAGCAGGCCGGCTGTGTGAGGACTCTGCTGAGGAAGCCAAAGCGAAGATTTAGTGCCATTTTGCTTTTCTTTTTTTTTTGGAGACAGAATTGACCAATTTGAACGAGAGGTCGGAGCCGTGTCCATGCTGGTTGACAGGTTGCCGTGGTAACGACACGTCAATCACAAGGTAGGCACACACAAAGCATCCATCTATTTTAATCTGAAGGTGCAACCTTGTTTATTTTGGCCACCAGAGGGCGCACTGTCACCTTCATCACCGGAGGTCAACTCTACGTTGGGTCACGGGACCACAGGGGCTAGAAACAAGACAGGAGGAGAGCTGGCCCCCGCGGGGCTCCAAATAAGATCCGAAGCAAAGGTTTAAACTCAGTTACCGATACTACATGGGGGGGGGAAAGTAAGTGGAAGAGAAGTTTGTGAAGGACCCCCCCGAGTGCTGTTGGACAGACAGGCGGCAGACAGGACGGACTGAGGGGGACAGATGGACAGAGACATGGAGAGGAAAGACCAGTCAGGATAGCCCACCGGTTACTGTTGTAGGAGGGAATGCGGCCCCCACTCACTGCCACACTTTTGTTGCTGCTGGCTAACACAGTTTGAAAGAAGAGGAAGAGAGAGGAAGGTTAGAAACACAACTTCTGTTACAGCTGAAAGGACAGCAGGACGCCAGGTCAGCTGACCTGCAGGTGGCTGTCATGCACGCGTGTGTTGTCACATCTGGGCAGGTGTGTTGCTAATGCTAACGGTACCTGGATCAACACGTTGACTCTACTCATGCACTGTTAGCAAACGTCTGAGGGGTCATTTATATTAAAATTACTGACACTATGATCAACACTCAGCCAGGAATAATCTGAACTCTAAGCCCCTCAGTGCTCCTCTTGGGATTACAGGTTAACTTGGTGTGTGTGTGTGTGCGTCGAGCTACAGACGTACCCGGCGCCGGCAGCTCCATCTTCACCCTCCTCAGCTCCGTCATGGACGCCTGCAACTGCTCAACCACGAAGTCGTCCTCGAAGAAGAAGTCTTTCGACAAACTCACTTGCAGAAACTCCACCAGCTCCTCCATGGACAGCTTCAGGAGGTGCTCTGTGAATCACACACAAACACACACACACAGTTAGATGTCTGCATGTGTTAGCAGGGAGCGGCGGCTGAGTGGAAGAAGGTCTTACTCTTGTGCAGTTTGAGGATCGTGTAGGACATGGCAGGAAGCGCTCGTTCACCCTCCAAGATGTAGATGTCCCAGATCCTGAGAGTGAGGGTGAAGGGAGTCTGGAACAAACGGTTCAATGACAAACAAGTTTGAGGTCCATCATCTCCGTTGGTGAAGAAGAATCCATTCATGTTAAACTTCCGTGTCAGTGGGTGAACTCACCCTGTCCAGGAAGCACTGGAAGAACCACTTCATGGTGTAGAGACTGGTCAGCACCTCCTGGGTGTCCTGCAGCCGCAGAACACAGACCAAACAGGAAGTATGTTCAGTGCACTGAGCAGGAAACTGCCTAACAAGGAGGTGATGTTTTTGCCAGCGGTGGTTTGTCTGTTTGCAGGATTACACAAAAACTACCCGGCTGATTTCCCCCGAACTTCTTGGAGGGACGTTGCATGAGCTAAAGAAGAAACCGTTAAAGTTTGGAGCAGATCTGTTCAACTTGGTGGAAAAACATCATTTTTTGCATGGAGTTTGGTGGTAAGTATGTGCTCTCTGAATGCATTACTATCTCTGCTCTGATTCCCCAGGACATGTTCGTGCGGGTTCCTTTACTCCCAGACGATAACACACTGGACAATAATGGAAGTTATATGAACTGCTTCACTCCAGCAGAGCGACGTCTCACCAGGTGTTGCTTCAGTTTGGGCATCATCTTCTTCAGGATGCGGTCGTGGTGCTCCTGGAAACGCATCAGCTTCGGGAAGCCGGGGACAAAGAAGCCTACAGGTGAGGACAGAACCGGGAGGAACGTGAGAATCTTTAAACCTACAGACGAATACAGAAACAGTACGGGACTTTTCTCTCAGCTCTTTCCCCTTCTTGGTTGTGTTACCGTGCATGGCGTGCTTCTGTCCCGACAGCAGTTTGACCAGAGCCCAGAAGGCATCCTCTTCGTTCATGTAGATGAGCAGCAGGGCTGTGATCTGACTCATCCCCTGGCAGTATCCAACCTCCTGCAGACAAACTCACAGGGATCAGTCGGTTCTTATCATACAGGCACTCTCATGGTACTCTGACATCCTCCATCATATGTTTATACCCACAATGTCCGTCGTCACTTTATTTTACCGCCTGATCATATTAACTTCACGAAGATGTCGCTGCCAGTAGAACGATTTCGACGACGGGATCATTTCATGTTTGGTTTGTGGTTACTTGGTTTTATCCTCAAACACATCCTGAACTTTGCGTACTAACGGCGCCGGTGACTCACCATGTTGTACATGGAGTAGGCTGTGAGGACGTGGAAGAGCGCCTGCTGCCTGAAAACACAAACCACAGTCATCCACAGCTCAGTTACGAGGTTAACGCATGTTCCTGCAGGAGTCTCCACCCACTTGACGTCGTAGCGGTTCATGAACATGATGTGGTCCCTGTAGGTGCGGTTCACGTCCAGGTCGATCTGACGGATGTCGGGCGACACTCCTTTGGCTCGGGCCTTCAGCTTCTGAGGACGGCACAGAAAATAAAAGTCAAGAGACTCCAGGGAGTGATATTTCATAAAGAGGAGGAAGACGACGGTCATACCTCATAAAAGTCTTTCTTCTCCTCCTTTATTTTGGGAATATCGAGCAGCAGACACCAGACCTCCCCTCGGAGCTGCAGGGGAATCCCCTTATAGATCCTCCGGACCAGCTGCAGGGACACAAACAGTCCATTAGAAATGGAACGCTCCCCCTTCAGATCGGCTTCACTGCAGATGTTTTACATTCATAAATTAACAACAATGTGACCGACTTTCGATCAGAACATCCTGGTCCTGCAACGACGAGTCAGATTAGAGAAACCGAGCGAGAAGAGATACAAGAGGTGGATGCTTGAATGTACTCGGCTCGTCGTTAGAGGATGCGGACGGGTTTGGAAGGTGAGCGACGGCGGCCGTGTGGCTCAGAGAGAGAGACTGCTGTGCACGCACAAGCGTCCACAAAGAGACGGAAAATCAGTTGGACTGCGAGTGATGAAGATTAAGTCTTTAAGCACAAACTGCTGGAACAGCAAAGCTAATCGAAGCAGGGAATTCTGGTCTGCGGCGATTAAAACCCGACCAGCCGGAACAGTTAGACAGGTGTGTGTGTGTGTGTGTGGGGGGGGGGTCTTTCTGGTGCCCTCAAACACATCAAACCCATTTGCAACATCCCCTCTGAGGTCTTTCCAGGATCTCTGGAGCAGCAAACTTCATGTGTAAAATAGTTGTAATGTCCTTTAAGGACGTCTGCAGACACGAGTGTGAGGATGAGGGAGAGCGTTGAAGAGACATAAATCAGCCTGGACGCTCGGTGGGTTTCCCTCTCTGAAGGATTAATGACAGTTGATTGACCGTGTGTGTGTGTGTGTGTGTGTTACTGTGTGTGTGTCCAACACACTCGGGACTCACTAGTTTCTCGTGCAACAGCCTCGTAATGAGGCTCTGATGAGAGTCAATGAGAGCATCTGTTGGACTAATCACCCTTTAAGTGTGTGTGTGTGTGTGTGTGTGTGTGTGTGTGTCATTTACATTCCTCTTTACATTCACTCTACATTAAGCTCTTTGTTTTGGTTTTTCTACCTTGATGTTTGAAAGTTGGAGGGAGGGAGGGAGCGAGGGAGGGAGCGCTCCTAGAATTCAGTTTCCATAAGAACCCCCCCCCCCCCCCCCCCC
>CAAKHC010004386.1:6726-28327 GCA_901007825.1 Macroramphosus scolopax | reverse complement strand
GTGGGGGAGAGACCCTGGTGGGGGAGAAACCTCAGCGGGGGGAGACCCTGGTGGGGGAGAGACCCTGGTGGGGGAGAGACCCTGGTGGGGGAGAGACCCTGGTGGGGGAGAAACCTCAGCGGGGGGAGACCCTGGTGGGGGAGAGACCCTGGTGTGGGGAGAGACCCTGGTGGGGGAGAGACATTGGTGGGAGAGACCCTGGTGGGGGAGAGACCCTGGTGGGGGGGAGACCTCAGTGGGGGAGACGGCGATTTCCTAACAGCTCAAATTATATTTCTATGTTTCCTAAACGGTTTTGGATCAATGGAGTTGAATCCTGACAGATCCCCTTCTGACCTGTTCATGATAACAAAGAATAAGAGCTTTAGACAAAAACTATCATAATTAAAACCCTTCAAATGTTTTCTTCCCCTCACTGAGAAATCTATTAAATCTATCAAGACGTGTCGAAATATTTTCGGATTAAAAGCTCACATTGTTGCACATTTTTCTGCACACCGAAGCTCAAACAAGAGGACGAACCATTCCTCAGTGGACGGGGACTTTCTGTCCCTCAGAGTATTTAGGATTCGTCGGGCCGAGCACGGCGGCTCCTGCAACACAATAAATCATCATTAGAGTCCATAATATCAAGAACTGTCGTGGGCATCGGGATAATCGGCCGCTGAGCGATGAGGCGGACGGTTATTTTGATGAGGCGACGTCCAGATGAGTGTGTGGGGCCTGAATCTGGGCCACAGCCTATCAGCTGAAAGAACGTAGGTGGAGCCATTTAGTAATGGCCTGAATTAACAAGTGCCAAAATCTTTCATAATTCCATTATGGTACTTCATTATGTGCATGTGGTAGCGTTCTAATCCACCCACACGCTGAAACAACCGCCTTTTGTATTCAAGGTGTCTCCAGACTTTAAAAGCTCCTGTGAATTGCTATTCAGATATGCAGAATGGAAATGATAATCATTCTCTCGTTCGGTGGAGTGAGGAGTCGAGGAGGAAGGCAGGTCTTTCATTGCTGCGTAAGGTCTGCGGAGTCAATGACACATTCACATCGGGCGGATTAAACAAGACCGTTTTCAAAGAGTGTGCTTCGCCTCAAACACTGAGCTGACATGAAAATGAGGGGCTGTCATAAACTCACCGCAGCCCGTGACTAATGGCTGTCTGCCTCTCGGCTAACCCCGCAGGCATGATGGGAGAGGGCATTAATCTGCAGAGGACTAGCTGGGGAATTTGTTCCCTTGTCTTTGATGACTGCGTTTTTGCTGTTAATCTGTCTAAAAACAGCAGCTACTTTAATGGGTTGCTAATGTGAAATTAAATTAAAAGAGAAGTCACTTAGTCAATCTGTTTAAGAACAGCTCCGGTGGACCGACTGCCAGACAAACGTGACCCTGCTTTTTAAACAGTACGAGCCTCTTCTGGGGGGAAACTAAAGCTGCGGCGTTCAGCACAACTGTGACCGGATTGTTTTCGGAACCTCGTGCACCGCAGCGATGAACATTTCCAACACAGTATTATCGAATATGTCAGGCTGACATTTCACCAGACCGGCCGAAAACAATGTCTGTTATCAGCGGGTTCACCAGTGAGGAGAAGCTGCACACCAGAAGCTCAGCGGTGCAAACAAGGACAGAAGACATATTTGCTTTCAGCTTTTAACCAGATGTTTCCCTCAGACCCTGAACAAACTGAATGTCTGCATATATCTCTGGAAGGCAAACGACTTCATCTGGACTGTGGGATGTTTGTTGACAGCGGCGAACCCCTTAACTGACATCAGTTTCTGGTTGAATACTAAACTCTGATTAGTGGAGTAAATATGTGGCTGCAGCATTTGCAACCAAGTCCAACCAAGGACACAAACACATGCACACAAGCAGATTTAAAAACACTTTGCAGGACCTTTATGCAAACCCCATATTCCCCTACACTACATGCAGTGTATGTAGATATGAAAGCAGGTGTACAAACGTAAACCTCCAGGACACTTCGAGGGAGGATTGACTGCGTTTCATGTTCCTGGTTGCCATGCTGACAGGCTGTCAGGACACGCTGCTTGTAGTTGACAGCAGAAGCCGTCACTCTGCCATCAGTGTTGCTGCACGCAACTCAAAGACAAGACTGGTTCTCCACATCCCCGGTGCTGATGTTCAGATGCTGCGGTCGCACGGGAGAATTGATCCTGATCACATCTGTTGCTTTAATGTGCTCGGTTGGTTGTCTGATGTCAGAATTCCCTCCGGTGTATAATTAGGTGAATATATTTCCACTGCGGGAGGATGGAGGAGGGGAGGCGGCTCACTGAAATGTGTTACAGTGCATTGATCTTCAAGAGTAATGATCATTCAACACAAACCCTCCTCTGCTCACCGCGGGACGCTGATTCACTCATTGATCTCCTGGTCGCTGCTCCACATCCGTCTGACTCATGACACGACGGCTCTGGACACTGCCGCAGTGGCATTTCTCTATACACGCACTAACACAGAAATATACATGGATATGTACTGCAGTGTTTCCCATAAGTCGTCAGGCGGCTGTTGGTGGCATGCGGAGACAGATGAGAGCTGGTGTGGAGACGTATTTCATCGGTCTGAGATGCGAATGTCTTTGCATTGTGTGGATTATTTAACTACTGAAGAGTTGTCTCTCTGTCTGCTGCTGCTGCAGAAACCAATGTAGCCTTTCACTTGAGGGACAGACTCTAACCACTGGCAACCCCGGTGGGAGACACGTTTCTGCTACATAACCAGGCAACATCAGTAGAATCCCGGAGGTCTAAGCTCCTCTGAACGGTCTGACCCAGTCTGTCTCTCCTCTAACTTAAAGACAGAACACTTCAGCAGCGTCATGATGGAGTAAATCCACCATCCAGAGCCTTCGTGGAGGCTGTTAGACACACACAGCCTGCCTGCTCTCTCAAATTAAAAACATCGCAGCCTGGGAATTACCGAGCGACATCCTCATCTGTCTGTGTCATTTCTCACGCCGTGAAATTGTGAAGACATGAAAAGTGAAATCTTCTGAGAGCATGTTTGAACCTCTGTGTCACAGGCAACCCCGACACGTCTCTGCAGGTTTCCGTGTTTCTCCTCGTGCTGATGATCTTGTTTACAGTCATTACTTCGGTGTTTATGACAAGTTAGTTCAGCTGAAGTGACTGAAAACCTTTTTGACTTAACATCACACTGATCTGTGTGGACACAGAAATCCATCTATTCAAACAGATTTGAATCACTTTCATATAAATCCTAGATTGGAAAGCTGTTCGATTTGTGGACACGCGGCATCAATGAGGACAGATCTGAATCCACGTGGCTTTTTGCCTTTTAGCCGACCAGCAGGGCGACAAAACAACAGTGAAGGAGAGCTGCAGCTGCGGCAACAGTCACACATAGACACACAAAGATGATGTTTCCTATCAATCAATCGGAAGCTTTGCACACATGAATTATCCGTATAATGCAGAATTAAGAAAGACGCCTGCTCTTGAAAATAATTTGTATATAAAAGTGATATTCAGGAGAAAATGAATGTCCCTTTCCGGACTAAAGCAAAAGTGTATCTTTCTTAAACATACACATATACAGACCCATTAGGGTGAGAGTAGTTCATTGTTTTTAAATACATCTAATCATCTCTCTGGTTGAGAGTGAGAACATGTGAAGATGACATCACTCTCATCATCTGCACTGTGAGTATGAAGCCTCAGACAGCCAGTTAGCTTAGCTTAGCATCAAGACTTGTTTAATCTGAATGAAAACAGCAGGTTGGGTTTGTTGTAGTGAATCTACCTGGATAATCAGAGCACATTGTTACACTTTGAGATGCACCATCGTGTGTTAATTATTTTAAATTGGGTGGTGGCCACGTCAGGAAAGACAGTGTCAGCTGTATTCACCCTCCGTTTTCTATCTTGCTCACTTTTCATTTCTTTGCCTCCCCACGGTTCCGTGCAGGCTGTTGTGTCACGAGTACGAGTGTGAAATGGTTTGACCTCCACGGGAGGGGTTGTCGATACTGTGACCCGGGATCGCTCCGCCTCGATCAGCCGCCTCACACACCCCTACAGGGAATAAATGATTTATAACAGAGAAAAATAGGGAATCTGTGAATCCGTCTGCATCAACGCGAGGCAGGCGACACGCTCCTCAGAATGATATCGATGTTTTCTGGAATTGATGTTTGTGTTGGTGCAGAGGCTAATTAAAGGCTTTGATCTGGTCAGGGGAATGAAAGCTGCAGTATTAGTGCGACTGGTGAAATAAATATGGAATATAAGTGTTCTGCACAGAAGCAGTTAAATGAGAGCAAGAAAAAACCTCCACATGTTCAATTCTTCAGTCAGTAACTGATGAATTCATTGTTGGAGTGATGTGTTTATCTGCAAATAGTTGAACAGAGATTTAGATTTAGCCATGTTTTCTTTTTCATACTCTCCCTCCTTCCCAGACGGACGGCCGCGAGGGAACCGCTGCTGCAATGCAGCAAAACAAATCGCGGGAATTTATTAAGTGTTTGTGATTGCGACACGTAGCCTCTCCCCTGATTCCCTTTCTCATTTTCACTTTGCTCTCTCTCTCTCTTCTCTTATTGCTAAAAAAAAAAACAATTAACATGCCCAATCAGAAGACTGGAAGTGATAAAGTTTCTGTGTTTTCTTGCACGTGCACAAGCTGACACGATGACATGTGACATCAACGTGTTTCCTGTTGCTCTTAAAGTTCAGTCTGTCGGGATCAAGGTTGTCCTTTGTTCCTTCAAGGTTCACATGTGATAAACACTTTGCATGTGAAACCTTCGGTGTTTGTCTCCAGGAGCTTTCAGTCACAGTATGCATACATGAAGTAAGTCAGAGGGCTTTATTCAACGTTGAGAACGGAATACGAATATTAGACAATTTTTTTCATTTTCATTCATTCATTCCGTTTGCTGTCGTCTGTTATACAACATTATAATCTGCATATCACCACAAGACTATGGGAAAATTAAACATTCTAGTTCTGCCTCTGAAAACCTCCATCCACAAACACTTGCTAATGAGTCCTAACAACCTCCTCTCCGACAGATGTTTCCAGCTGGCAGGAGGACAGGAGAATTTGCCGCATGTAAAATTCAGTAGCTCTTCCTTGACCCCAGTCAGCTGAGGCTGCTGTACCATCTGCTTGCAGTGTTATCGGCATACTGAGCGGCCGTTGTTGTCATCGTGTCGTTATAATGTTTCGACACGGGGCGACTTATCTATTATTTTCATTGATTAACAGTAAGTAACCCAGATCAGCCACCTACAATAGCGGCCGGCCGTGCAGAGAGTGAACATCACTGTTCAGTGATCGTGAGTCTGGTGCAAGACGGCGCTTGTTTATCAGCTGAGTCCAAAACTCTGATGATGATGAGACTTCGAGGGTTACATGTACAATGTTATTCAGCGGTCCACCTGCTGCTGCTCCCGACTTGGACACGATCATCTCAACACATATGCAGAAAAGCTCTCTTAACAAGCAGAAGTTGTATGAAATTGTTTCACATTATATAACAGATCCTGATACACAGTATCTACAAAAGTGGTAATACAAGCTGCACAGAACCGTCTACAGGGAGTGTGATGGTCTGCCTGTTCCTCTTCCCCATGACACCTGCGCAGGTCTTTCATCTCCCAAACATCAGCATCAATTTTTTAACGCCATAAATCACAGCCACCGACCTGTCAGACACATCAAGGTGCATTATGCAATGGAAATCTTGTCGGCGTGTTTCAAACGGTGCCAAAACAAGTTCCAAGAACACGGCATTCTACTTTGTGTGCACGAGCAGGAGACACAGCGGCGAGAATATAAATGAGTAAGTGATATCTCACTCTCGGCCAAGAAAACAGCAGATCGCAAAGTGTTTTTATTGTTTGGCAGCATCGGAGCGTCTCACAAAGCGGGTGAAAGGTCGGGGATGACAAAGTTGAGAAGCTGCGGAGCCACGGAGTGAGGAGCAGAGAGTATGTTCATGCCCAACCATGAGAAGAAATAGAATTAATTTATGTTCTGCAGGTAGACATGGGACTTATCGCCATGGTAACAGGCCATGTGCCACACCACCTCCCATGAGCACAGGCTCCCTCCTGTCTTTCCTCCTCCCGCTCCTCCTACAGCCATCCTTCATCTGAGGAAGACGGCCGTGCTTCTCCTCTCACCGTCGCTGCTGCTTTCTGAGAATTAACCCCGTTAGATGTGGAATGCGCAAAAGCTGACAGACTCCCCACTGCTCACCTGCCCATCGCAACATCCAGGGGAAGCCTCTAATAAACAGCCCCTCCATCCCTTTAATGATCCCACTTGCTGCCCCTCTTACACTTGTTATCAGCCATTGCTCTCACCGTCTCTCTTAGAAAACACAAACCACGTGTTGACATGGACCCAAGCTGAACCGCAGCCCAGCGAGGGGAGCTTATTTCCCCACTGAGTACTTATCTTACTGTGGTTAGTTGATTTGTTTGACATCATTTCAACAGTTGGGAAGGGATGACAGGATGTGGTCCGCAGACTGTGACAGTTTAAACCAGGCTTGAAATACAACCATGTTCTCTGATTACATCCTTGAATATACGGACCAATCTACGAAGGAACAGCAGGTCCATGTTTTCAGCAACTCAAGCGACCATTGTTTGTTCCTTTTCTACCCCTAAGAGGTTCCTTTGTCCCCTTAAGCTGTGCATACACTGTATGATTTAAGCCGGTTTTCTTGCTCACAGCAAATTTCAGCTTTGTTGTGTTTTGTTTGCTGTGCAGTCGACAAGGGGGGGCAGCGAGGTGGTGTCACTGACAGTGACGGTCACACCGTACAGTACGAGGACAGAACTCGTGAGATTTGCTGTACATCGCTGACAGTTTACTCACACAGTGAGTTGTAATTTAACACTTTAAAAGTCAGGAGCTGATCATGGTGTTTAAAACAGTCTTTGCTCGTGGTTTAAATGACCAGCGACCTGTCGTTGCAACATCTGGCAAAACAACACCAGTCAAAGCCGGACAAAGGTGCTGTCAATATAACTCATTCCTTTTCCTTGGGAGGAGAGTCTCCCACAGACATACATATCTCAACATCTACAGGACAGACACATATTGATCTGCAGATAATCGTGGTTCCCAGAGGATGAATCCTAATGAGTTTGGTGATCTATTGATTTTTTTCTCCTGCACGACTATGAGGTTGTAATGAAATGTCTCGACAACAATTAGGTGGATTGCAGTTCATTTTGGTACGGATGTTGATGTTGTTTCATGAATTGTAAAAACATTAATGATGTTACATATATCGGCATCATCGGGTGAACGTTTCGCTTTTCTGGACAAAGGAACGACATGAGGAAATGTTTGGCACGCTCGGTTAAATGAGTTAAAGATCAGTATGTAAGCACTGTCAATGTTAGCATGTTAGCATGAATGTTAGCATGCTGATTCTAGCATGTTGATGTTAGCATGCTGATTCTATCATGTTGATGCTAGCATGCTGATGTTAGCATGCTGGTGTTAGCATGTTGATTCTAGCATGTTGATGTTAGCATGCTGATGTTAGTATGCTGATTCTAGCATGTTGATGTTAGCATGCTGATTCTATCATGTTGATGCTAGCATGCTGATGTTAGCATGCTGATGTTAGCATGTTGATATTAGCATGCTGATGTTAGCATGCTGATGTTAGCATGCTGATGTTAGCATAAAGCACCACTGTGCTAGTGCAGACACACAATCGCTGGGATGCTAACTTAAACTAACATACATCACAAATTAATTTTATATACTTTTGTTCAACCTGTCCATTTTCCAACTGAGTGCAAGAGTAGAGTTTCTCTTCCCGGTGCTGAGGGCCGCTGCCTATGATAAGGAAGTGCTGTTTGTTCTACTTCAGAGGAACAATCTCTCCAACAATAACTGTTCTTTTTCTCTTTTACCCAATTTTTCGGGTATTTCAGAAATGTCGCCAGCAGAGCAAAATTGGTGAGTCCCCAGGCAGTGACGGCCCTCACAGCCCACTTACACCCGGCCCAAATACAGCAATCAATTACGGTCCACAGGTGGCCCAGATCTGTCCGCCAGCTGTGTCCCTCGCTGTCGTCCATGTCTGTCTCTGGTTATTTATAACCACTGAAGCTTTCAGCCGGCCTCACTCTTACCTTTAAACTTACCCATGTTTACGTCCTGCAGACAGACAAAAAGGGACACATCTGGCTACCACATCTGGGCCACCTGCGGACTGTAATTCATTGCTGTATTTATGGGCTGTGTTGTCCATTGCGGAGCCAGATTATGCTTTGAAATGATAGAAGACACACACACATTAATGATAATAGTGTGCACCCTGAGGGAGAGCAGATGTCTGACAATATCAGACATGAAACAAATGTCCCATGTAGTCCTTAGTCCTTAAGTATAGAATAATACGTCACACTGAGAGACATGGTGGACGTATCAGCACTGTGAATCTCTTGATCGTTGACTCACTGCAGCTCCAAAGCTATGATACAATAGTTCAAACCGACTGTAAGCAATGATTCTGACTTCATAAAAATGGAACATGCCTAGTGAGGTCTGCTTTGCCAGAAAACCTCCAGATTTATTCAGGGGACGTTCAGCAGGGTGGAAAAAAAAATTACAGTAAGTGCACACGGAGTGAGCTGCTCCATCAATCCTGCGCTACAATTCCCGTCACAAGCAAGTCCAATTGATTGCATGTACAAAAGGATCCTTTCAAGTCTATCGACGGATTAACTTGCAGACACACTCGCTGCTGGGAACCTGTGGTGCCGAAGCCGTGGTCGCTCTTAGTGAAGGTCACGGTATATGTGGCTCCTCACACGTGGACACGGTATATAAAGTCAAAGAAATCCAGGTTTCTGGCTCGGACACATTCTATCTCAGCTTGCAGTGAGGATGCAGCTGCCTGCCTCATGATGAGTCCTAATGGCGGCTCTCAAACCAGAAGAGACGGCTATAAGTGAGTCCTCCGGCCCATCTATTCAACAACACACATAAAAGCTAATCTCAGGGGGGCTGCAAGTTATTTAACAAGTGCCTGGCTTGACCGCAGAGGATGGGAAGAAGAGAGGAGTGAGTCAGAGGGAGGAAGATGTGAACCTTCGGTCTGCGCTGGCATGTAGGCTGACAGCTCAGAGCGCCTATAAAAGCTCCAAGAAACAATGAAACATTAATGGAGTTATGATAAAGCACGGCCTCAGAAGCCTCGGAGATAGAGATGGTCCGAAGCGTGCCTGGAGGTGTGTGTTTCAACTGCCAGTCATCCAACATGGAGCAACAACAAAGCAGAGAATCCCGGACACGCGGTGAAGCCTGCAGACTGTAGAGTCCAGTGAAGTCACGGGTCTGTTCCGAGGTGTGTCGAGGAGATGAGGGAAGATCGAGACCAGTCAACGAAACGTGTCAGTTGCTGGATGAATTATCTAGTGAGGGAGGAAGTGGAAGGACAGCACACTGCTGACCTCCGTCCTAGAGATGTGGGACTGAACCTTTAACTTGTACTGAATCCGAAGATTTTTCGGATGATGTCACTGAAGTTTAAGAGAAGTCTTGAACGAGTCTTTCACAGAGTTCTAGACCAGGTACCGCTGGGAAGATGTGAAGAAGGTCCATTAACCCCGCTCCCCCCTCCAGTGCCGAGCTGTTCTTCTTCTCTCTTAGCTCTGTCTGTTCTTGCTTTTTTCCTGCAGTTATTCATAGCTTGAACTTAAAGGTCACCTCCTGGTCTGTTTGCCGGGGTCGCTGAACCATCGATCTGTCTCCTCCTCTGCTGCCGTTGGCCTCCTCACTCTCTCCATAAACCCCACTAAGCCTGCAACAGAGCGCCGGTCCACTTGCGGTCAATCCAAAACACAATTGCCTTGAATCTCTGGGTTCTGATCTTTGGCCAGAAGTCGAGGCAAATAAGCTTTTCCACTTAACAGGAGGTCTCGGAGGTGCACTTGTTGGAGAACAAAGGCGACAGGGAGAAATAACAGTCCTTTTTCGCAGGAAGAGAGCAGTTTCTATTTTGTTGATGTCATGTGTTCATGTTTCTGTGCACCTAAACCCCCCCAGTTCTTTTCTTCTTCAGCTACTTCTTCAATACAGGATAAAGTACTGAATATTTCTGCTTGATAAAGTAGTCTGTCCATGGCAGACATCACTCTGAAGTCTGCATGCAACATGAATGCTATCAACAATATTTAAATCCCCAATGTTTCTATATAGAAGAAAATCCCTTGAATAAAGCTCTTTCTTTAGGGCGGCATGACTCCAGAGGTCTCATCATCGGTGGGTTACTGGTTCGATCAACAGCTGCTCCATGTCGAAGTGCCGTTGAGCAAGAAACTGAACCCCAAATTGCTCCTGATGTCAGCAGTGTATGAACGTGTGAACGTGTTAGCAGCTCGGCGCCCTGCACAGCGACTCCTGCCAACAGTGTGTGAATGAGGCAATATTGTCAAGTGCTTTTTTTTTACCACTATAGTAGGAAGGCGATATAGAAACGCACCATTTATCATTTGCAGCTCATTTGTCCGTTAGACTTTTGACAGGATTTATTTCATAGATAATTATGAATTTCAATGAAACATAGTTGTGACTTTATTCTACAAGCTTGTCACAGAGCCATGCATGAGATTACCGTCATGTCACAAGCATGCAACAGCACTTAAAACCCAGATTATATGATGAGAATGACATGATATAATGAATGAATAATGAATGAAATGAACTGTGGTTTACTTTGCAGTTGCATTCAAATGCAATAATCTAAAAGATATAAAAACCACAGTGAGAAGCTGACATTCCTTCATGCAGCATAGCTGAGCAGCACCCACTGTGTTCAGACCCGATGGCCCTGTGATGGCAGGAAGACGGAGCCTCGATGAGCAAATCATGCCCAAAAACATACCAGCATTTATTTTCAAAGGTAGTGGAGCTGTTGCCATGGAGCCCACATCCCATCTGGGAGAAGCAGCCATTCATCTTGGATGGCTGACAGTTCATTTGTTCCTGCAGCTGTTAGGGAAGCACAGTGGAGGCACAGAACATTTACAAATCTGCATTGTGGTTGAATTTGTGTATTTATAGTAAAAGATTCTTCTTTTTGTGTTCTGGTACAATGAAGATGAACAGTACCAGTCCTACTGAGGTCTACGACAAGGCTGCAGGTGATCGGTTCACCTCACACCAGCTGGGTTACATTTATGTTCCGAGGGAAACGTCTCAACAACCACTGGATAGATTGATTCATATGTTCATGTCAATGTCATTTAATCTAGAGATATTGACATTCCCATTAGCCCCTCACTTTATCTGGTACTAATTAGAAATTTCAAACCTAATTTGTCTATATGAAGAAGGTGAGGATTTGTAGTCATGGCAACAGTCCAGTCAGGGCATCAAGGAGCAGTTCATCCCCGCG
Organism: Macroramphosus scolopax; assembly: GCA_901007825.1. Taxonomy (NCBI): domain Eukaryota; kingdom Metazoa; phylum Chordata; class Actinopteri; order Syngnathiformes; family Centriscidae; genus Macroramphosus; species Macroramphosus scolopax. The sequence continues at coordinate 16,892 of CAAKHC010004386.1, read as the reverse complement.
TCTCGCATTCTTTTAACACCTGATAGGTATTTTATACTTTCCAACATAACATTTAGTGTTCTGTTTCCTTGATGACGCAGAGTCACGAGTGGCCTTTCATCTGTCGCACAGCGCTGCCTCTCGCCTGCGTCAGTTCGATCAGTGTTTTGATGACTCACCGTGAACCGGACAACACCGAAGTGGGAGGAGAGAGGCCGTGATATTAAAATATTACACTTCATCTCATCTTCAGGTGCAGTGTTTATTCTTTCGGAGGCATCTTTTCTCACTTCTCTTGAAGAGGGGGAAATTAATATCGCGGCATCCAATCTACGCCAACTTCTGACCTTCTGACCTTCTGACCTGCTGTGTCTCACCTGAGCTCGCCGCGAGTCTGTCACAACGTATGTGTGTGTGTGTGTGAGATTCTTACCTTTTATATCTCTTATATTTCCAGCTGTGCATTAGGACACATGGTTATATTTATGGGAGCAGTTTGTGGTTATTAGAGGTTCTTTATATGATATTTAATATATAAATATAAGTGTGTTTTAGGACCCGGTTAGCTCCAACCTGCAGAGCTCTCCTGGTCGCTCGGTGGGAGAGTTTGTTTGACAGGCAGAGACCAACTCCTCTTACGGTCTCAGTGTGAAGATGATTGATGGTTTCACACCTGCCCAAACGAACTGCATCAACAGGGAAAATGCACCAGTTCCATTCGATCAGGTTAAACATGGCGTGTGTGAAGACGCTCTAAGCACACAAAGTGAAGGTGGAGGTAAGACGAGCATTTGACTGGAGGTGTTTGTGGTCTCATGCAGCATCTCGTAGCAGCGAATGTCGTATTTTTAATCGATCTTAGACAACAGTGGAGCTCTGAGGAAGAAGCTATTTACACATCGACAATACAATCATGGAGAGTATTTGGAAAAGTGACATCATTTTAGAATCTAAGATAAGCTCGTCAGTGTTAAGTGGTACAAACCACATTTGAGTGCACTGAAAGACACTGACGAATGAGAAAAGCAGCTGGAGGAATGAGGCGATAAACAGCCTCGGACTCTGCAGACAGACTGACACACTCAGACAGAGTGAAGGTAGAGAGACAAGACGGACGAGTCAACTAGGATCCAGCTTGTGTTCACTCTGCTGGTAAAGATTTACGACAGCAGAGTCAGAAAACTTCTCCCCTGCCTTCTGTTTTCCTCCCGAAGCAAAACATCCTTCTGGTCCGTATTGACTTCTTCTGGCAGCAGGTGAGTTTGGCCCCAACCGGCGTTTCATCTCACTGACCCAGTGGAGCTGCTGGTGTCCGAACATCCTCCCTGGTTTATAGTGCAGAGGATGTGTGTGCACTAATTGCAAAAACCCCTGATCCTGTATCCCTCATGTAAATGAAGGCGGTAACATCTCCGGGGAGCACCAGATTGAATGTGCACTGACGGTAATCAATAGCCAGAAAAATCAATTCATCATTTATTCTCCGGAGCGAGTCCCCCTGCTCCGTTTCCACGAGGGGCTGATGCACAGATACTTTACGACAAACTTCATTAGGAACAAACTCGTCTGCCGCGCTCGTATGTTTCCTCTTAGTTACGCGCTCACATCCTCGCCTGATGAGCTTTTAATGATCCTTAATGAAGTTGGAGAACGGCTATGCTATCGAATGTGTACCGTGCTCCGTAAACAGTGTTGGATGCTGATAACTGAAGATCCCCCGAGTGTTGGATCATGGCGACGGCCTCAGACTGCAGTGATGGATTGTGATTGTCATGTAGCGGTTTATTGGAACCACGAGGTAGAAGAGCTACTAAATGTTCTCCATAATCACCCTGATACATTACAGATAATCTTGTGCCTTTAATCGCCCTCCTTGGAGGAGTGATCAGGTGTTATTGGAATACTTTATATTGAGTTCCTTGTGTGTTCACCGAGGTTCAGCAGCAGATCCCCGGTGGCCCCGGAGCTTCAGGAGCCACAGGGGCCTTTACAGTCGCTCTAATGAAACATCAAGCATCACCCAGCTCCCCGTTCTTCAACACTTGATGAGTCATTTGACCTGGTTATGACCGCTGCTTGTCACTCTGAAGACTCTCCTGCCATCGCGCATGACGACACCCAGAAACAGTCTTATCTTCGTCTTGTTGTCCCTCCTCTTCTCAGGGGGCTCTGAACAAGCCGAGCATCCACCTCCACATGGATTCATTCACATTCTGAGCCGCTCCGCTGAACATTACCGCAAACACTCAGCTGGGACCTTTTGTCTTCTTGAGGGAAATCATTTGATCAACTAGCAATTCAGTTTGCTGCACATCTTTATAAAAGTCCTGCGTTTGGATTCGGCCCCTTGATGGTTCCACAGACGTGTGAGGTAAAACATGTAAAAGCTCTTGGAGGAAAACATCTCTGCTCAATCACGGTGTGTTTCCCCCAGTATAGAGGACAGTGTTCACACCTCAGGGGCTGTTTCCTTTGAACCGATGGGAAGGTGATGCATATTTCAGCTTTCCAACTGGTCCAGTTTGTGTTCACAAACGATCCAGAAACGGGGGAACAAAACGTCTACTGGTAATAGTTTTGGATTATTGGTCAAACAGTTTATTACATCATAGATCAAGGAGCCTTCAGATCCTGTGTGTGCTCCTGCTGGTTTGGATCTGGAGAACATCAGTGGACTCCAGAGGATCACACACACACACAGTACGAACATCTGGCCAGACAGCAGCTATCAAATATTGGGATGATACAGGCACGACTTGTTCCAGGTTTAATCCCTTGTCAATCGTACTGTAACACAAAAAGACAACACTAGTTCATCCATGAACACACACTATCTTCCTCCGATGGGTTTGAACGGTGTTCACACAGACAACCTCTCCGAGCGGACCAGAGAACGGTTGTAAACGCTCCGGGGTTCCAAGCGAGGCTGGTGTGAACACATACTGAGTGCCAAGCCTGTAAATAATTGATAAAGTAGGACTCTGAGGATTCCGTTACTTCCAACTCATCACCTTACAGCAGGATACATGCAGGCACCGACGATGGAGGACAAAACTGAAACATTCAGGTTTTAAATAATTCACATCAGTGTGTGTGTGTATAAAGCAATAAATGGAATTATTATTATTATAGGTGTGGTGTTCTCTGCCTGCAGTGCATGTACGACACACACACACACACACACACACAGTTCGTGCCTCTCCTCTGATAAGACATTAAAGTCGTACACCAGGTGCCAAAGTTGCTGAACGAAGCAGACGAGACTTTGAAGTGGAGAATCTCTCAGGTTTCCTCTGCAGCGAGACGCCGCTCGGTTGAGCAGAGCGACTGCTGAACCGATAAGAGAGGTGAAGCAATGCAGATCCTCTGCAGCAGGAATCCAAACTACAAACAGACTGTAAGCATGTTCACCGAGGACCAGGCAGCACAACACAACGATGGCAGCGTGCATGTTGTGAAACGATGAACTGATTCCTGACTTCAACCACAGTTATGGCACCAAATATCAGATTATTTCTGTTCAACAAAATAGCTCTTTCAAAAACGGATAACAAAGACTGAGTCAAAGTGAGCAGAGGGGCCGAGGCAGAGAGCAACAGACAGTTATTAAGCCTAGAAAAGACCTCTGGTATCACTCCGCTGCACTGATCCGTGTTCCTCCCTCTGTGGTCAAAATGCTAATGTGAGACTGAGGAGCTTTGCTGAGCCGAGATCACTGCTGGTGTGTGATGGGAAGTAATTACAGCCAAGTTCTGGGTATCAAATCCACACACCAAATGTCTCGGGAGCGAGTTAGCTGTAATAGCCGACATTAGAGGGGTTGTTTGATTAGCAATATGTCGCTAATCAAGTTTAGTTATGATTACAATTACTGATGATGATCTCAGACGGCGGTACGGAGCTGCATCATTCTTTCAATGCATATTATATATATTGTCAAGGGCAACGGGACATCACTTGTCATTTAAAGGGGTAATTGCCGGTGTTTGGGGAGAAGCTGTCTTCACACGTCAGGGGAAAGAGTCATTTAACGGGCTGGTGCAATTAAACCTGCAGGGAGTGGAACAATGTGCATATATAAACAGTTAGAGTAGATTACAGACAGTTTATATAACAGACTTGTCTTTCAGCAGAACCATGCAAAAGCCCATTTTCATCAATATAAATCAACAACTTTAGAACAGTAATGATCAGTAACAGTCGTTAGGCTCCTCAACTGTCACCGTTTAGTTGATGCACGGAGATCCAACGTCAGTCGGCCCTCCAGAAATACACCAAGGCACCTGAACAGTACTAACATAGCTAAATGTTCTGAGTACTTGCGGTGACTGATATTTCACAAGTACAGTCAGGAACAAGGAATGGAAAAGGTCTCCAGTGACTCACTTCACAGTCGTCCTCTCCGGAGACGGACGGGAATATGGACGGACAGGCGACACCATCTCCATTAAGAAATGTGATATCAAGTCCGTAATGTATTTATTGATAAATTGCTGCCACTTTTCTCCAGCCTGCAGGCAGACCAGCATATTGGGTTGAACCGAGCAATGCTCACACGAGCACAGATTCAATCACTCATCCATCCAACCACTTCAAATCAACATGCAGTCTAATGTCCTCTGTCGCCGCCGGCGTCGGCGAGCTGCGACTGCAGCGGTGAGAGCGGAACCACGGCAGCCTGGAGCGCCGGTGTGGATCAACTCCCTCCACTTGTGTTCATGGAAATGTATCGTGCTTCGTGATGTGTTGTGTTAAATGAATATTAACGATCTCGGTAAAAGGTAATTTCCATCTCCTTGCAATAATCGGCAGCATCTCTCCACCAACACCCCCATCAATCCGCTGCATGTATTAAGAATTGAGAAGGACATATTGGAGAAAACTGGAGGGTGATTGGTAAACAAAAGCCTTGTTGTGTAGAGAGAATCCACCTCTTTAGAGACGCCCTCCTCGTGTGGGCCGCAGCATCAAAAATACAAGAAAAAGTCCAGCCCCCAAACTTTCAACCCACTTTAATCTATTTGTCTTTTATCGTGCCTTGACTAGAAGTCTATTGGAAGGTGCCACAAGGGGAATATATCAGGCTCTCAGTCATCTGAAGTGTACGGGTCCGGGTCCACACCTTTGACAGCTGTAATGTATCGCAATAATGTCTAAAGAAAACAGCCCTGCCGGCTGCCCTTCAGTTTTTACATCTTGACTGGCTTTACTGTTATTGATCGAGCCGTATGTGTCAGTGAAGGATGGCTGCAACATTCGTCATGTTGTCGTCATGCCATGTGCAGGTTTGAAACGTTTTGAGTTGATCTACGACCTGAATGTTTCCTGGTCTATTACGGCATCACTCCAGACAACGTCCTGACTGCGCGGCTCGGACTGACGGGGCGTGGCCGACGCTGCCGGTGGAACAACCCCCCCCGAAACCTGACAGACTCAACCAGCCCTCTCAAAGCTGAGCTCAAGTCAGGACTTATCACCTTTATTTATGTCAGAACCGGTGACACATCTGGTGCTTCTTGTTAACATCTGTCATACACTCTAGTCAACATAGCTTGTTCTTGGACAGATGTTAGTCTGGAGGCCGAATACTGTCACAGTGTAAACTCACACTACAACCACTTGAAATGTGCCTTTAGTATGCGATTAGTGCGACAGAGGGAGGACAAGAACATACCAGCATGAGGGTTTTATCAGTTTGAATGAAACAATCGTTTTCATAGTTTTAATCCCTGGAAGAAGCAACAGAGACATTTACAAGGTATTCATAGTCAACAGAAAACAGCTGAGTAATAACAAGATGGAGCAACAGAATCGTATACAAGCAGTTTATCTGCAGTGTTACGTTCTGCAGGGGTGTTTGTCTTCCAGTTTAAATGTCCGTCGGTGCCCTCTGTCACACTTCTTCTGCCCTCGTTAAAGTTAGAAACAATTTCTCCATGTTGCTCTGGACAAACTGCGGTTGCTGCACACAAAACAAACAGAGATACTGTGACGTGGAGGATTATGAAACGTAATGAACTAAAGATACAGCAGGATGAGTCAGGATTACATAACTTCAATCAGAGTATTGATGGACTGATTTATTATTATTGGAGTGTATTGTTAAGTTCTTGCCTTATTTTTATGATTCACAGTGGAGATATATATTGATACACACAAACCTTCTTGAACAGCTTCTGTGAAGAAGACTGAACAGAAACAGTGAAGTTGCAGCTGGACAGCTACTTAACTGCTTATCAGGTTTCTACAAAGTTCCATTGAACTCCTGACGTCCTTCAGCAGCTCCATCATGATCTGCTCCTCGGGAGTTGTGTCCCCCTCATGTCTCTATGGAGCCCTGCAGATCTTTTGTTCTAATTATACGTACTGTACCTTTATCATGTCTATGCCCACAGTGAAGCTGACTGTCATCCGTCACACACACAATAGCGTCCATGTTTCCGAGGGTGGACACACACCACAGTGGCCCGTTGCAGGCAGCAGATTGAACCACTTTACCGCCGTCATTGAAACTCATGTTGTTAAACATGATCAGATCTGATTATGCAGAACACCAGAGTAAACCAGTTAAACCGGCTGGGTTTGATCCAGGATGCTGCAGTGACATCAGAGCCCTCCGTACACTGAGCCTCCATTGTACCCACAGCCGTGTTCACGTGTTATTGAATCAGAAGATGAAAAGTGCCGAGTAATGTAATGAGGCTGTTTGAGGATTCGCACTGCTTCCATCGTAACGAACTTGATGTGTGCTGTCGTTCTTCTGAAAAAGTACTAAAACAAACAAAGTGATAGAAACTGGCAGGAAAGTTGAGGCTGGTGGTGCACCGCTGCTCCTCGCTGTCCCGCCTCAATACTGCGTCCATGCTTACAATAATATCATAATAAATACAATTGTTTCTTTAATTGTATCCTGTTCCTACTACAGTTGAATTAATGCTCCAGTAATGATCTTATAATGTAACTCATGAGCAACGACGGGAGATCAGAGGAAACATAATATAAATATATTCTATTTGATAAGACCCAGTGGATAAAGGAGTTCTGCCTGTGGAGCAGTAAACGTGCTGCAGGTGACCTATGGAACACTAAAACTAAAGAAGATGGATTATTTAGGGTTTAATACAAATGACAGCGCGTTTTGGAGCACTGATATATCATCTCACACATTATTGCTCCTGCCCAGCAGAAGTGAGTCACGTATAGATTTTACAGTTAAATGTCATATCCAGTATTTCTCCTTTGTCTGCTTCAGCTTTCGGAGTCTAGAAACCAAACCCAGAGCACCAATAAGACCGTTCCTCCCTGACTCATTTATTAAAGCACGTTAAATCAACGATAAAAGTGCCGCCCACTCATGAGCTGCCTCGTCAGTGGTGCCAGTTGCCTCGGTGTCTGCTGCTGTAGCTTCCCCCCGACGTCCTTTCACAATAAATATGTGTACCGTTAAATCGGTCGAATCGATTGTTTTAGTGCTGCTTACCTGGAAGCGAGCGCCACGGTAAATTGGCCTTTTCACAGTGGAGATTCTGACTGGTCAGACAACTATTAGTTACTAATACTAGTTACTAATAGCCTTGACGACGGCTGCTGTATTCAAGGTTCACTGTGAATATGTGATTGACAGCGAGGCAGCACGAGCAACACAGGACCTTGAAAATTAAGAATGGAAGTCATCACATTGGGGGAAAGACGTCTCTGCATGTTGAGCCGCCGAGGCAACACCCCGACTCTTCCTGACATCGCCAATTAATCACACAGGTCTAACTTGGGGGCAATGTGGATGAGGACATTCATGAGAGTCTGTCGAGCAGAGGACGTGCTGCTGAGGTCTGCTGTCAAAGTCAAACAAAGAAAACATCGGTGAGAGGAGGAAGCATCTGGTGAAGCGGGATGACTCCATGATGGGACGGCCACAGGTTGCCGGGGCCGACCGGCAGCCGATCCATCATTCAGTTTGCTGATGACACTTTGATGCCTGATCAATGTCTCACGACTGCACAGAGAAAATGTCACGTTGCAGAAGTAAATTCCGTTTAATAACGTTGTTCATCCATCTTGATGAAATCACTGTTAGTAATGTGAGACAGAAGCCGGATGTGGGCGGTGGAGGGTGCTGCTGCTGCTGTTAGTATCAGTGGAGGAATTGTAACACCTGCAGGAATATGATAAGATGTTACAGTACCTGTCAGCTGATTGCTGTGCAGCTGCAGAACCAACTACTGATTCCCACAGAACTCTGCAGTACAGAAAGGTTTAACTGATTTTATGTGCAGCATGCTACGGCTAGCTTAGCTGGGTTAGAAATAACTTCAGCAAAGTAGTGTTGAAGTTATTTGCCTTACGTTATGCTTTTATTTGCAGACTACATGCTATATTTGGCCAAATCCGTACATACTGAGAGTACAGTAGTTGATAAAACAGAGATCACTGAGATACTGCAGTTGTTCCTTTCATCGTGCAGCATTTACTGAGTTTGTCAAGGAACCAATCACAGCTCATTGTGACGCACATACAGTCACATAAAGTTACATTCACATGCAGCGCACACGATGACGGTGTTTGCATTCTCAAACCAAATCATAGTCTTCCTCACGGGCAGGATTAGAGATTGCAAACATTACAGACATTGCAGCAAACGTGGAGCCGTGCCGCGTTGCGTTAATGGCTGTAATGGATCAACATTATAAAACAGGAATACAGCCTATCAAAGCTCGCACGGCCTCTCATGCAGTCTCTTCAATAACAATTCAGCCCCTCAGGCCGGTGCAGCATTTATTTTCATTTCAAGCTTCTGTCTGTGTGTGTGTGTGTGTGTGTGCATCCATTATCCCACACATACAGTATGTTTGCAGTCTATAGGCAGGAGGGACCAAGTGACCACAGAGCGGAGCAGCAGTTCTGATTGCCTGATCTCCATCACATTGAACTCCCAAACCTGAACTTCCTTCCATCACATCACACATCAACAAACCCACCGATGACTGCAAACACACACAAAGAGCCCTGCAGTATATTCTGTATGTATATTGTGGCTCTCACACACTTCATTGCAGATTCACTCCAGCAGACTGGCTTCAATGTGAAAACACAACAGAAAAGATCTGTTAGCATCCGACCTAAATGTGATGAAAGTGTTCTGCATCTTCCTTTCTCTTCCCTCCGTCTTTCTTCGTCTTCGCTGCTCATATTAATGTCCTAACTGTGTCTCGCTGTGTGATGGTTTATTTTAAGCACAGGAGCAGAAGGGCACAGACACACACACACACACACACACACACACACACACACACACACACACACACACACCCTCTCAAAGAAAGAGACAAAGCAGCATGTTATTCCACTCGGCAGCTTGTTTGCTGCCGCACATCAAAGTAAAATGCCAGCAAGTAAAGATTTGTCACTCTCGTCTCAGTCGAGGGTTGAGACATACACACCTCATACACACCATACCTCATACACACCATAGGACACACCATACCTCATACACACCATACCTCATACACACCTCATACACACCACACCTCATACACACCATACCTCATACACACCACACCTCATACACACCATACACACCACACCTCATACACACCACACTTCATACACACCATACCTCATACACACCACACCTCATACACACCATACCTCATACACACCTCATACACACCACACTTCATACACACCATACCTCATACACACCTCATACACACCACACCTCATACACACCACACCTCATACACACCATACCTCATACACACCTCATACACACCACACTTCATACACACCATACCTCATACACACCTCATACACACCATACCTCATACACACCATACCTCAGACACACCATACCTCATACACACCATACCTCATACACACCATACCTCATATACACCACACCTCATACCCCATACACACCATACCTCATACACACCATACCTCATACACACCATACCTCAGACACACCATACCTCATACACACCATACCTCATACCTCATACACACCATACCTCATATACACCACACCTCATACCTCATACACACCATACCTCATACACACCACACCTCATACCTCATACACACCATACCTCAGACACACCGAAAAACCGAGGCTGCAAAATAAACGTTTTAAATAAATGTTTAAAACGACAAGCGTGTTCCAGCTAATTAATCGGCGTGCCGCTGCCGAG
>CAAKHC010004384.1:18610-38645 GCA_901007825.1 Macroramphosus scolopax | reverse complement strand
GTACTGAACAATATGTGTCCAAAAAAATCATTTGATCACATGTACAGAAAATAAACCTTCAGCCATTCTGTACATGATTGAATTAATAATTTTATATATACTGAATAAGATGTTTAAATGAGCTATGACTTCACCAGTTCCTCCTAACATTGCGGGGGAGAGCACGCCTCAGGACGTGTCGGTGCTGCAGAACAGACAGGTGACCCTGGAGTGCAAGTCTGACGCCGTCCCACCTCCGACTCTGACCTGGCTCAAAGATGGCCAACCACTGCAGGTCCACACTCAAACAAACATCCGTTTATATGTTCCAAAGTCTTCTCCTGAGATATGATCCTAGGTGACTTTTCATCTTTGTTCAGGCCTCTGCACGTGTGCGCATTCTGTCCGCTGGGCGCTACGTGCAGATCAACATGGCTGAGCTCAGCGACAGAGCTCAGTACACCTGTGTGGCCAGTAACATCGCTGGGAAGACCACACGCCAGTTCAACCTGGCTGTCAATGGTACAGTTACATCTTCATCTACATCGTTAGAGAATCATCACTGCCTGCATGTTATCGTTAAAGGAAAAAAAAACATGTTTGCAATTCTCTCCTTTAATTGTTATAGAACTCAATTCATCACAAATGTTTCTGTCGATGTTTCCCCCTCAGTGGCTCCGACTATCAAAGAAGGCTCGCAGACGGCGTCGGTTCACATCAACAAGCCAGCAGTGCTGGAGTGTATCGTCAGTGGGGTGCCACCACCTCGCGTGACTTGGAGGAAACATGGTGCCATATTGGCTGGAAACAACCCGAGGTAGCCAAAGATCCCACAATATTGCTGTTGTTGACCGCTGTTCATAGTATTATTTAACTGAATGTACTGTACAACGTCTTAGAACTCGACCGTCGACCTCTGTACCTCACCCAGTCTGTGTGAACGTGTGTGCAGGTACACGTTTTCAGAGGACGGGTCTTTCCACATCCACTCCGCTCAGGTGACTGACACAGGCCGCTACTTGTGCATGGCGACAAATCAGGCTGGGACGCAACGCAAGAGAGTAGATCTCCAAGTACATGGTGGGTCCTGTGAATACAAACGATATTTCTACCGTCTCCGTTGCTGACTAACACACAAACAAAGTCATATTGTAATCTCATGTTTCAGTGCCTCCCTCTATCGCCGATGGTCGCACCAACGTGACCGTCACCGTTAACGTTCAGACCACCCTGTCCTGCGAGGCGACCGGCATACCCAAGCCCACCGTCAGCTGGAGGAAAAATGGTCGAGCCATCAACACCGACCAGAACCAGAATATGTTCAGGTTGATTCAGGTTTTCTTCCTCTCTGTTCCCTTATTCAAGATCCTAAATAAACGTACACAATATTCATTCATTCATATCATGTGAATATTATTCAGTAAGGTTACGGTTTACTGACAGATACTAACCTCTCCCTTTTCTGTTGTTTGCAGATTGCTGTCGTCAGGCTCCCTGGTGGTGATAGCGCCCACAGTGGAGGACACGGCCGTGTATGAGTGTGTTGTCTCTAACGAGGCAGGCGAAGACTCCAGATCGATTAGCCTGACTGTCCACGGTGAGTGACACCAGGACCAGAATGATCAGTCTTACTCCAGCGTGTAACTGATCGTAAATATGTTGGTACTCAAACTTCAGTGGTTTCAAATCACTCATTTATCTTAATATCATAGATGATTGAAAATGTTTTTTAATCCCCCGTTATAACGGCTGTCACTTGTCCTCCTAGTTCCTCCGTCAATAGCTGATGAACCCACAGAGCTAGTTGTAACCAGACTGTCCCCAGTGGTCATTGCGTGTACTGCATCTGGTGTCCCAGAGCCCACGATCCACTGGAGCAAAGACGGCATGCGGCTGCCCCAAATGGGGCAAGGATACAACATCCTGCACACAGGTGAGATACACATTCTTTGAGTATGTTGGAAAGTTAAACAAACAATGCTATTCATGCACTTTTAATTAGTTTAGTTTCTTTTCTTGTGTTCAATCTTGTCCTGCAAATTATAAAGATATCTGAGTCATGATTGTCAGAACTGATAGGAGTCATTGATAATGTTGATTTGGTGTGTTCTCCTCTCAGGTCCTGTACAGATCATGTCAGCTGAGCTCAGTCACTCAGGACGCTACTCATGCACAGCTAAGAATGCTGCAGGCTCCACCCAGCGCATAGTGCATCTCACAGTGCAGGGTAAGGACAAAGATATACATGCCTCCGACAGATACTCAGATAACATGACCGTCAATGATAAACATGGCACATAAACTGGGTAACTTGCACGTCAGTCACTTATGATTGACTGAAAGTGTGCATGGGCGCAGTGCCGTTATTCCCTGCAGAAGATGTGGTAGGTCGTATGAGGTTCAGCTGATAAAATCTACTCCAATTCCTCATATGTTTACGGAAAAGCATTAAGGTGCGTGTTAATCTTTTCCCCTCCATCTTCTCAGAGCTTCCAGTGATCCAGTCCCACCCCTCCACCCTGGATGTGATCCTCAATAATCCCATCACGCTGCCCTGCAGGGCCTCGGGCTCACCCAGGCCGACCATCACCTGGCAGAAGGAGGGAATCAATATACCCACCACAGGTCATCACCTTGTCTGTGTGTATACTGTCAGTGATCTTGAGTGATACGTTTTAACAACATGTCCTTTTTAATAGGTGGAAGTTTCACAGTGCTGCCTAACGGTAGTCTGCAGATCTCCAAGGCCTCTGTGACCGACTCTGGAACATATATATGTGTGGCTCAAAACCCTGCCGGCACGGCGCTGGGCAAGACCAAACTCAGAGTACAAGGTATGTCACACACACTCTAATGATGTCTCATAAGAATAAGCTGTTGTTCACAAGGGTTGGACAAAATAACTGGATCTATTACAGATACTACCTTTACTTTAACTAATTATACTATTTTGTGTACAATTTGTGTTTTACTGCATAACATTATAAAGTGATAACAGACTTCTTAATTTTGGAAGGAATGTCCCTTCTTGATACTGAAAAGGGATTTGCATGTCGTGGACTTATATTTGTTGGCATGCATTATGTACATTTTTCACACTTGTTTATTTTCTAATTTTATGTTAAATGTCCTAAAGTCTTTACCTTCATGTGGCACTTCTGCATTGCGTCCCGCAGTCCCTCCAGTGATCAGCTCAGAGACTCAGAAGTACCTGGCACCTGTGGACTCCTCCGTGACGCTGCAGTGCCAGACCGACGGCGCCCCCGCCCCGTCTGTCGCCTGGCATAAAGACGGGCAGCCGCTGAGGGAATCTGTGCGGCAGCGGGTCCTCAGCTCAGGCTCACTGCAGATCTCCTTCATCCAGCCAAGCGATGCTGGACGGTACACTTGCACTGCGGCCAATGCAGCTGGAACCGCCAGTCTGGAGATGAGCCTAATTGTTCAGAGTGAGTTTCAATAAATATCCAAAACCAGCGACCTCATCATAAGTTCAATTGATCAAATTAATTATGATACACTGATATATTTAAAAGGAGGATGGTGAATCTTTACTGTCTAATATGATTATTCGTCCTTACTTTGCAGTCCCTCCCTCCATTCGGGGTGCACGGCAGGACGTCACTGTCGTGGAAAACAGTCCGGCCCAGCTTGTGTGTGTTGCGGAGGGCGTCCCCCAGCCAACCCTGTCCTGGGAGAAGGACGGTGCTCCTCTCAGTGACAGCGTAGGGGAGTACACCATCCTGCCCTCTGGGGAGCTGGTTATCGACATCGCTCAGGTGTGGAACACACAGGACAAACAATACATCATGCCATGGGCTGGAATTGTCTTGGATTGCTTTTCTTCTTCTGCATGTATACGTGCAATATTTTTCTATGTTTTTGAATTTTTTTTGTGCATGCTCCCTTTCTCTGACCCCCCCTCGTGTCTACCCCAGCCGGATGACGCAGGCACTTACACATGTGTCGCCACCAATGTAGTCGGTCAGGACAGTCGGACAGTGACCCTGTTTGTTAACACTCACCCCGTCTTCACTGAGCTGCTGGGCGATGTGGCCCTCAACAAGGGAGAGCGCCTCCTGCTGGCCTGCGGTGTCAGTGGCATCCCCCCACCCAGGATCATGTGGGCCTTCAACAACAACATCCTCCCAGGTATGGAGACATCACCACTGATATGTTAAACTATTTATATCACAGAGTTTTCAACCGAGCATCATCAGTCATCCTTTTTAACACTCTTTTTGTCTTTGACCGCTTGACGCTGTAGTTCACTATGATCACATGAACGGCCGCAGTGAGCTGGTGATAGAGAGAGTGGGGAAAGACGATTCCGGCACCTACACCTGTGTGGCAGAGAACAGCGTAGGATCCATCAAGTCACTGGGCTTCGTCTACGTCAAAGGTAGAAACACAATGACATGAGGCTGTTTGATCGGCGCACACACATGATCCACATCAAGAAATGATTCTGTTATGTCATGCTGATTGATTTATGTCCTCTCGTCTGTCATCAGAGCCTCCTATCATTGACGGGGACCCTCACTCCAACCGTATTGAACCTCTCGGTGGCAACGCCATCCTGAACTGTGAGGTTCGGGGAGACCCCCTGCCCACCATCCAGTGGAGCAAAAGTGGAATAAACATACAGATCAGCAACCGCATCCGTCAGCTGGACAACGGCTCGCTTGCCATTTACGGCACAGTGGTAGGAAAGAACTATATACTGAGGCCTTTTATGCTGAGCCAGCTAGTGGCATGGGAGATGTAGTGTGCAAAATGTCAGGAGGGTGCCACAGGAGATGTGTTAGCCCCGGTTAGAGTAACATTATTAACAAACACAGCAATGGAATTACAGTAATGAAGATACTGCACCGCCTGAACTGTCAAAGGTTCCAACATGATGACACAAACTGCCTGCTTTCATGGTGTTAGCATACGTACCACTATCCTCCAAGACTTTCTTGGTCTGACGTTGAGTTGCAGCTAGTTAGGTTAAGTTTTTTATTGTGTAATTCTGTTTTTAATTGAATCTTATTCAGAGTGAAGACGCAGGCAACTACATGTGTGTTGCGACAAATGATGCCGGTGTTGTGGAGAGAAGCGTGTCGCTCACACTGCAGAGTAAGTGTCAAACCCGTTTTATAATAACATCTAGTATTGCCTGTGTGTGAATAAAGAATTATTAGACCGCGAGTTAACATGGATCTGCCTCGGTCTGTCAGGTGCACCCACCATCGTGGTAGAGCCTGTGAACACAGTGGTGGACGCTGGCACCACGGTGGTGCTCAACTGCCAGGCGGAGGGGGAGCCAACCCCCGTCATAGAATGGTCCCGCCAGGGGCGTCCTCTGCTGGGCAGCGACCACTTCTCTACCCTGAACAACGGTTCCCTCAGGGTCAGCAGCGTCCAACAAGAGGACACGGCTGAATATGAATGTGTGGCCAGAAACCTGCTTGGATCGGTGCTGGTCAGGATCGCTCTCACTGTACAAGGTGAGCTACACATCTTTCCTGTTTCACTTAGTATCTCCATCGACCTCTTTTCCTCAATAAAAGAAAAAGAAAGCAAGTTAAACATCCTCCCATGTTTGATTTCCAGTTCATGGGGGCCACTCAGAGTGGGCGGAGTGGGGACCATGCAGTGCAACCTGTGGGGTCGGGTCCCACAAGAGGCTGAGGCAGTGTAATAGTCCTCTGCCTGCCAATGGAGGGCGCCACTGTGCCGGATCAGGAACAGAGACACGCAGTTGTCAAGGAAAGCCTTGTCCAGGTGAGTGCTGTGAAGAATCAGTGGATTCTTCAGGACGTCTTGGTGCTTGTAAAGCAGTCGGTGTAGAAACAGTATACGCTCTAATAACACCATCAATCTACAGTGGATGGCAACTGGTCAGAGTGGACTATCTGGGAGGAGTGCTCACGGACCTGTGGTCAGGGCAACAGAACCAGGGTCCGGACCTGCAGTAGCCCTCCAGCTCAGCACGGAGGGAGGCCATGTGAGGGGAAGGCAGCGGAGGTCATCATGTGCAGTGTGCGACCTTGTCCAGGTAAGCAAACAATCGTCCTGTTGATTCTCACAGGGTAAGTGAGCAATCCATTATGCATGATGAAGTGGGACTGTCCTGCAATATGTATGTATGTACCATGTTTCTACTCCTGCAGTGGCAGGTAGCTGGGGGTCCTGGCTACCATGGAGTCCATGCAGTGAGACCTGTGGTAAGGGTATACAGTCCAGAATCCGGCTGTGCAACAACCCCCCTCCAGCGTTTGATGGGCCGCAGTGTGAGGGAACAGACACCCAAACACAAGTGTGCAAGGAAAAACCGTGTCCTGGTGAGGAGTCAGTGATTTACTGTTCTAAATGGGAATATAAGTTACTGTAGAATCATGTAACCGGTTAATAAATACATTTTCTTGTGCTTGCCAGTGGATGGGAAGTGGTCATCATGGGTGAGCTGGGGAGCCTGCAGTGTTTCCTGTGGGGGAGGGACCAAACAGAGAACACGCCTCTGTGCCAGCCCCGCCCCGCAACATGGCGGCAGGCAGTGCGAAGGCAACGACGTGCACATTGACTTCTGTAATAGTGATCCCTGCCCCAGTGAGTGAGCACGTCGTCTTGCATATCCTCTTGCATTAGTTTACCTCTTTTCCTTTAACGTGTTTGACATCCTGTCTGTCAGTCAGCGGTAGCTGGGGTCCGTGGAGTAGCTGGGGCAGCTGCAGCAAGACGTGTAACGGAGGTCAGATGAGGCGCTACAGGACATGTGACAACCCCAGACCCGCCAACGGCGGCAGAGCGTGTGCGGGTGCAGATTCACAGATACAGAGATGCAGCACGGCCAATTGTCCTGGTGAGTCAGTGTGTCGAGAGTTTTTTAGTTCTGAATGACTAAGTGATCAAACTAATGTGTGTGCTTTTCCTGAATGACTGCAGTTGATGGTAACTGGGGATCGTGGCAGCCGTGGGGAGAATGCTCTGCTTCCTGTGGGGGTGGAGAGAGGACACGTGTCAGACTCTGTAATAGCCCGTCGCCTGGTAACGGTGGACGCTTGTGTCCAGGAGATGCCTCGCAGCTGTCCAGGTGTAACAGTCCCGCCTGCCCAGGTAAGTCGTTCGGGTATACTTTATGCAGGGTCGCGCATAAACAGTTACACCTCTTAGAATACTTTCTCTTCCTCAGGTGGACCCGAGAAGGCACGAGGTAGCATCGTAGGGAATATCAATGATATCGACTTTGGTATCGCCATCCTGAACGCCACCATCACAGACAGCAGGTCTGGTGGCAAAGTCATCAAGGCTGCTATTTCTAACGTACCAAGGACATTAGGTCAGTTCTTTAAGCTGCTACTTTCATAGCTTTCCAAGATTTTACATGCAGCTAGTGCACACACGTCTCATAATAAAGGACTCGTGATAAATAAAATGCTTCCATTCTCTGAATTTCATTCAAGGCCCTGCAATGAGGAAGCTCATCTCCATCCTGAACCCCATCTACTGGACCACTGCACAGGAAGTAGGAGAGGCTGTCAACGGCTACACGTTGACAGGAGGCGTCTTCAGGCGAGAAACGCAGGTGGAATTCGCCACAGGTAAGAATGGACAGGCCCGGGCGCGGCTGTATTAGTGTTACATGAATAACTATATAATCCAGTTAGCGTTGGGTTCAACTAGCTATGGCAGTTGACGTGAAGATAAATAAAGTCCATAGGCTGAAACCTGACAAACATATTTGATGAACTCGAATGTCAGGTGAGATCCTGAGGATGACCCACATCGCCAGGGGCCTGGACTCAGACGGAGCACTGCTATTGGACATCGTAGTGAACGGCCACATCCTACAGCTGCCCTCACATGCCGACATCAGCATCAAGGTACAGAAATAAAATAGATGATTCGATTTTGCAGGCTTTTATGTATGTTTAAGTTGAACTATAGAGGAATACTATGTCTCACTACAAGGATTTGCAATGGCTAAAATATGCATAACTTCCATTCAACCTGCCTTGCGTGTACTGCGTTCATTCAGGACTACACAGAGGACTACATCCAGACAGGCCCGGGCCAGCTGTACGCTTTGTCCACCCGCATGTTCAGCATCGACAGGGAGAGTGTTCCCTACTCTTGGAACCACACCATCTCCTACGACGTGACCAAGAGCAAGATGCCCTACCTGGTGGAGATGCTGCACGCGACAGCCATCAGTGCTCAGTACCACCCGATGGAAGAAGTGTTGGAGTATAGCATCCAAGCTAGGATCACCAAGGGTAGGAATACCGGCCTGGAAAAACACGCAGGAGTGTAGGCGTGTTGTTTAGTCCAGATGAATCTAATCCAAATTTCTTTGCATGTTTGTACGTGAACCTTCAACTCGTAAGATTAAATGTTTACGTAATTCCAGGTGATCGCAGTAACCAGTGTCCTCAGGGCTTCACTTTGGTGTCTGCTGGGCCCTACTGTGCAGGTAACGCTCATTATTTTAGTCTTCCTGCCACGATGTGAAGTCAGTGGTTTAATGAGGAAGAAATATTACCCTATAAAGGTGCATTTCACTGTACATAAGAGCACTGTTAACCATTTGAAGATAAAACGTGTAGCGGAGCAGCTTCCTGTAGCTTCGGTTGTGTTCTCAGTGTTAATTGTGCTGTTTTGGTGCTGTAGATGAGAACGAGTGTGAGGTCGGGAACCCCTGCTCTCATGCATGTCACAACGCCATGGGCACCTACTACTGCTCTTGTCCTCGAGGTCTCACGATCTCTGCTGACGGCAGGACTTGTCAGGGTACACACACACACACACACACACACACACACACACACACCTAGATGAGCTGTCTTGTGCGTTAACCCTTCAGCAGAAGCCTTTTTCTTAAGTGTTCGATCCTCTTCATCTTCCTAGACATCGATGAATGTTCACTGGGTGGGAACGTGTGCCACGACGGACAGGACTGTGAGAACACTATCGGCTCATACCGATGTGTTCTGCGCTGTGGCCGCGGCTTCCGCAGAACAGCTGATGGTCTCAGCTGCACAGGTACATCGAACAAGCTTTGAATCACTGAACATTTGATTTCTGGTTTCTTTGTTGCTGGTACGTAACTTTTCCCATTTCTTTCCTTTGTTGCTAAGATATAAACGAGTGTCAGGGCTCCAGTCCGTGCAATCAGCACTGTTTAAACACCATTGGTAGTTATCGGTGCGCCTGTGAGCCGGGCTTTCAACTCAGGAACCGACGCTGTATAGGTGAGACGGCTAACTGCTGCTCCTGTTTGATGCATGATGACTATTTTAGATACAACACTTAGAGGTTGTTGCCATGTATCATCCCGTTTCCCTCCTTAGCTCCAGAGAGAGATGTCGCCTCTTTTAATTATCTTAAACGTCATCACATTCCTGCACCCAGTTACTCCGGACTTGACTTCTTTTCTCCCTCATGTCACCACAGATATAAATGAGTGCAGACAGAGGGTTTGTCGATCCGACCAGCAGTGTAAGAACACCCGCGGCGGGTACACCTGTATTGACCTGTGCCCCCGCGGTATGACCAAAGGATCCAACGGGACGTGTGTGGGTCAGTAATGCAAACGCCTCTTTGAACACCGTGTTCTTTGTGAGATCCTAGTTTTGACTTCCGGTGCACTTTGCTGTAGATATTGACGAGTGCAGAGACGGCACGCATCAGTGCAGGTACAACCAGATCTGTGAGAATTCCAGAGGTAGTTACCACTGTACCTGTCCACGCGGCTACCGGTCCCAGGGAGTGGGGCAGCCCTGTGTGGGTACGTACACACAAATGTCTCTTACAGTTTTTACCACCTCATCAGGCACCTGCACAATATAATCCAGTATGTATGATATTCAGAGAGTTGAAGCAGGTGATACGTTCCACTTGCTTGGGTGTGATCATGTTAAGCTGAAGATATTTGGTTAGACATGCAGTATGTAAGTCAATGCTCTGTGCTTGTACTCCTCTTCATCTTCCTCACATCTGCCGGCACTCACCCCTGTTGAAGCTCAAATAATTCTACTGTCATCTGCGATATAGTTTCTGTCCCTGCTTGCCTATATTACTAAAATGCTGCAAGGGAAATGCTGACTAACGTACCTACTTTATTTCAAAGGTCTTGTTGTGCCATGCACAGACGCTCAGCATGGTGTCATGTTTGTCTATGTGGTCAGATGAGGTATGAAAGGCCCACAGAGGACGGGATCCGAAGGGGTCGAGTTCCTCCAGACCAGCACCATCATTTCACATCTCCATCACTCTGTTTGCTCTCACGTTCTTCCACCTCCGTCTTTCTAAGCTCTTCTGTTTGGACCTGGCTGCCTCCAGGCGTTGCCATGGCACCGCTCTGCCTGTGAAGTCATTAACATCAGTGGCTGATGCTCGTCTCTGTCAAATGTCTCGAATTAGGTTTTGTACGTGATATCAGATATGAATTATATTTGATATCAAAGTATGAAATAGATTCAGAATTTTCCATTTCTGTCATTCAAAGGCATCATCTTTATCTTTTACTTTATTATTTGAGACGAAAAATAATCTCATTCCAATTAGAGAAATGTGTGTATAGCCAATACATTTCTGTCTCAGGGACATGAACATGTATTGTTGTACAGTGGGGTAATTGACGTATCCCCTTTTTCCCCCTCATCCTCATCTCTCTCCTCTATTTTCATGGCCTGCACCACATTTCTATTATTCATGTCTCCCCTTATGATCTATTCTTTCATCCAAACATCACCTACTTTCTCTCTTCTATCTTTATTTCCTTCCATCCTTGCTTTCTATCACTCTGTATTTATCCTGGTGCCGGTCGTTCTTTGTGATGAGGGCAGATATAAATGAGTGTGAGCGGCTCCCGCAGCCGTGTGCCCACCAGTGCCTCAACACTCCTGGCAGCTTCAAGTGCACCTGCCCGCCGGGGCGCCACCTGCTGGGGGATGGTAAATCCTGCGCTGGGCTAGAGCGGCTGCCACGATATGAGAGTTACTCATACGGTTACCGAACATCACAGTCCTCTCCGGAGCGCAGCTCCTACCAGCGGCTCTACCACAACTTGGCCTCTCAGAGCTTTCACTCCTACACCGCCTCCGCAAGGGCGCGTAGCAGGAGCCGTAGAGGAAGCAGGAACCGTAGAGGAAGCAGGAGCCGTAGAGGGGTCAACATACAATACTCACGTCAGGGCATCCCTGCTTGTCAGGAGGGGTTTGTGTCCAGGGCTGGCCACTGCTTAGGTAACTATGGAGTACAGGCAGGGATGAAAGACGGAGAGGATGAAGGCTGCTAACTGTCTTAGAGGCTGCTAGCTGGAATAAGGATGCACTGCTTCCTGGTTACCTCTGTATCACTCTGTGGCTGTTTTTCTTTGTGACGACCACAGATATCAATGAGTGCGAGGTGAGGGACGCCTGTCAACACGAGTGTATGAACACACCAGGGAGCTACAGGTGTCTCTGCCCACCAGGTTACAACCTCATGACAAACAGCAAGTCCTGTCAAGGTGAGAACCTCCTGGTCTGGTCTGGTCTCAACCATCAGCATTTATTTTGTTGAATTACCCGCCAACAACATCACAAGACGTCTTTTCACTGCAGCATGTAAAAACAAAAATGGCTCTGAGATACGACGTTTGTTCTCTCTACAGATATAGACGAGTGTCTCGAACAGAACATCCAGTGTGGAGCCAACCGGATGTGCTTCAACATGAGAGGAAGTTACCAATGTATTGACACACCTTGTCCACCAAACTACCAGAGAGACCCGGCAACAGGGTAAATGTCCACAGACTCACTCGCATCCCATCTTCCACCCGTGTGAACCTGGTGCTTCTTCTGGGCTGCAGATGGTTTGGAGTTCGGTGGTATCAGTGGAACACGGCATTAGATCAGGCAGAGCCTTGACGTCACACTTGCAGTAGCTGAATGGCTGCAGCTCCTTCCAACATCCCCCTCCTAATGATTTGATAAGCTTTAGGCCTGATTGATTCCACGAAGATTTTATGAACTCATCTGTTGTCCTTGTTTCAGGTTCTGTCTGAAAAACTGCCCACCAAATGACCTGGAGTGTGCGCTGAGCCCTTACGCCCTCGAGTACAAGCTCCTGTCTCTTCCCTTTGGCATCGCGGCCAACCAGGACCTCATCAGACTGGTGGCCTACACACAAGACGGAGTGATGCACCCGAGAACCACTTTCCTAGTGGTGGACGAGGACGTCACGTTACCTTTCTCCCTGCGGGATGAGAACCTGAAGGGAGTGCTGTTCACAACACGAGCCCTTCGAGAGCCCCACACGTACCGCATGAAGGTCCGAGCCCTCTCCTACAGCGAAGACGGAGGCATCGAGTACCAGACCACCTTCATCGTCTATATCGCCGTCTCTGCCTACCCATACTGAGAGCACTTTAAATGACGTGTAGGGATACGTTGTCTCCTCATGCAGCACCGCTGAGACACACGAGCGAGGGGGCGTGGTTTTAACAAGTGGCCACATCAGTAAAGAGACTGAAAACAAGACTTTTGAGAGTGTGTGAGGCAGCCAGTGATGGCATGCAGCCCTGCAGACAGGAGGATACAGAACAGGCCACTAACAGAAACTGTCAACTATTTATTGGCTTTGCTTCCTGGAATATTCAAATCCTCCCTCATTGATATTTTGTCCTCCCGTCCTGTCAGATTTATTTATACATCGGCCAGATTTGACTCGTCCATCGAAACATACACCAAGAAAGTAGGCCTCAATTCAAGCCTGCCCACGCTTAAACAAACCGTAGCCATCTTTTTATTTACATCTACCTATTATTAACTTATTGGGAAGTGCTTGAACATGAAAAACAGGCAGATCCTACTTTTGTTTAGCTGTTGTGTTATCAGTCGCCGAAGAGATGTGACTGGTGCTCGTGTCGGGGTTAGAAAACCCGACTGTCACATGTGCCTCCTCAGGTCGTGGCCTTTCTACACCCTGAATATCAATTTGACATAATGCTCCATCCAATAGATAAGATGTATTTTATTTTTATGACTTGTACATAAGTGTTTTTCCTCATCATGTATTGCCATACTGAACTTATTTTATCCTCTTTTTTTGTAATAATTGTATTAACGGTGAAATTCAGCTCAAAGTCGCTCGATCAAGAAAGTCACGTCAACGTCGTAATCAGCACGCATACCTTTTTATTTTTTGTCAAAAAAAAGCACAGACATAAAAAAGGAATATTCCGTAAGGCAGTTTTGTACATCAGTTTGGTGTGTTCCCTCGTCCTCTCGCCCTCGGCTAGAAGAGCATCTTGGACTAGAGATACATGAAGCAGAAGATGAAACCGGCCTGTTCTCATGTACAACCAGCCGTTACTGCGTTAGACAAGGTATCTTATGTCTGGAGGCATCATCACTGATCATCACTGATGACATTTTTCAAACATGAAAAACCCTTTTCTAAATAAAAACTGGTGGTAACTTGAGTAAAATGCAGATGTAATGATGCAATTGTGTTCTTGAGCAACCTTCACTCGTCGATGACTGGAAATGAGCAGGAAACCAAACACTGCTGGACCTGAACCTCCTACGTCTACAGAAGAAGCTCAGCTCTTATTTTCAAATCCGCAGCTGTTTGAACTGTATCGCACTTTGCTTGTATGTTCATGTGTTTTACTGAAGATCATCTCTAAATACACAAAGATCGTCACTGTAGGCCGACATGAAAGCAAAATATATGGATTTGGCAACAGATTTAATCTACCACATAAGGCAGACAAACATTTTCCACCTCATTAAGAAAAAAAAAAAGTCTTGGAATTCTGAACGTATGTGGTGGTAAACGTTTGTCCTCTGACAGTGAGATGATGCAGTGTGGGATTTGTTTCAATGGTGACTAAATTTAAACACAAAACAGAAATCAGTCCAGACGAGACGCACATCGTACAAAAGACTGATATGAAATCTTCAACAAAAAAAATCAGTGATCATGCACACTTTTTTCTAATCGACCAATCGTTGCACATAAACTTCTCCGTTTGGAAACGGACAAATATGATCTCTAATAATTCTAATCCTGGTCTCTCCGGACTGCTTTGCAGGAGATGGGGGCGATTAAAGTAAAGTAATAAAGCAAAGGGCATCCGAGATAATCCTAGATTATTTCTGTTAAATGCCGAAATAAAAAGAGAAACGGTTTGTGAGGGTCACCTGTCATCGTCCTAAAAGCTGCTATAAACAGTACCAGCAGAGACACATGATGCCCTTTGACGCACACTAGGGTGCATGAAAAAAGACAGACATAAACATGTGGGGAACAGCAAAGTGGGATTAAAAGGAGGGGTGGTGGAGCTGCATCATGGGTAATAATCCGTAAGTGGGCCAGCAGGCGGTGTGAAAGGATGGACACCAGCCCCCATCCTCAGTGACGCCTGTGCACAGATGCACCACCCTCCATCTGTGCTGTGCTCTTCATGAGACTCGCACTGCTCAAGTGTTACAGGGAGAGGCAATAACAGGATTTACTGACACAGAACCAGGCTTCTTTTCTATTAGGAAGCTCTGCTGAGCACATCTGCAGAGAAACTGATACGTTTTCCTGAGAGAAACAAAGCGTAACTCTGTGTGAGTAAAAGGGTTTTTCATGTGATCTGTAAGAAACAGAGTATAGAAGGAGCCCAAACTGTGCAGGAATGAAGAGGTGTGACTGGAACAGCACAGACACATGTGGTGTGAAATGATGCATGAGACCATGCATTAGGATGTACAAACTTTTTTTTTTTTTTTTTTAAACCAATGCGACCCGGATTCGATGTATTCAGTCTAGCCTTGAATCCAACAGATCTCATTGGGTTATTAATCAGATTTTTCCTTTTAGTCCTTATGCCATCTGTTAGATTAAGTGTACAGTACAATGCACCCCCTGCATCTGTCAGAGATGTGGTGTGAACTGCTTCTCTGCTTCTCTTTTAGACCGTCTTTCTCGCTGTTAGCACCCTGACGATGCTGCCCACTCCTCCGGCTGCGAGTGCCTGGAAACAGACAACAAACAATTTGTCTCAGGGTTGTTTCCTGAGACACCTGCTACATTCTACCATTAAAACAGTTTAATTAGTTTAGTTTGTGGAACGCTCGGCCAGTCTTAGTTGGTTTCTGGGGGGGAGGTTTTTCTTAACCAGAAGAAACATGAACACGTCTGTACTGTGTTGTCAGCCCCCTCATTTAATAAAATAAGGATTTTAATGGATTTAATTGCATGTGTAATGAAAGAGAGCCCACAATGCTACACTGACAGTGCCTCTGGTAAAATAAGATTTTTTTTCTCACTATTTTAAAGCAGATTGTGCCCATTTCCTTTCCATATTACTGTGTAGTTTTTGCAAAGTTAATGCCTGGAGGGCTGAGTAGCTGTGCAGAGAGAGAAATATATCAGTTGAGCAAAAAAAAACTGAGATCTGCAGCGCAGCCCTGCGGTCAGTTTAGCAGCTTCAGTTTCAGTTGATGATAATTGAAGCGCTCTGCTACGACAGCCGTGTCTCCCCATGTTGGCCGTATTTCATGTTGCATGCTCGTCAGCATCATTCTCAGAAGTAATCCAGTCTCTCGACCGTCCCTCTACCAGTATTTATATATATATATATAATATATATCAAGTCTAGACGTCTACCTTTTCGTGCCACTGCAGGAGGACCGCGCTGCTGTTTTCTGATGGCCTCTCAAAACCTTTGTAGATGTATTTCATCAGCAGGTCCACGCCGTTCTTGTCGAGCGACTGCACCCCTTTCTCGATGTCACTACTCTTAAAGGCACTGAGCACCTTCAGCACCAGGCCCTCTGCACGATCCTGGAAGACATAAGAAAGAGTTTGATTTACTGGCCTGATTCCAAAACATCCGAGTCTCTGGCCACATCACAGGTATTAAGGTTCAAGTAGTAAACAATCAAATGAAATCATAATGTAATCCGATTACCCACCTTGACGTTCTGGTTCTTTGTGTTGATTGGCGGGTTCTTCAGGACTGCTTGTAAAGCTTCCATGAGATTTCCTGTGCAGAGAGGGTTAAGGATGCAAAACAATACTGTACAGCAAGGCATAACATAAACACAGTCTGAATATTATTAGTATAACTGTGTCAAGCAACAAGCCACCACCCAGTGTGACCTTCAGGTCATCAGGAGGTGGTTCACTTAACTGTACCTAGATAAAGATACAGATCTAGGGAGGGTTCCTTTATCAATATACAATTTAAATGAAATGACTTTCAATTGTAATTCTCTTCAGTGTTAAACAACCACTGTCACAACTCAAGCAGAAGTCCTGCTCACCTTAAATTTAACCTTGTTAAGTCTTTTAATTTTCATTGAGATTTAGCCAACATAACATAAGCTGGCTAATTTACCATTAAATGAGCCAACTAGCCATTCAGCTACTGCAGCAAACAACCAGCCCATCAAATGATGAAACCTTTCAGATCATTTAGAGATATCTTAGGACAGGTCCAGCAACTCTTGAATCTTCCCCTATGTATGTATGTATGCATGTGGGTGTATATATATCATCACCTGGATGACGTAGAACATCCGCAGACATACCAAAAGACCTGATGGAAGACACTCACTTGATGTAGCTTAGCCTAATAAAAATGCATTGTTTGCAAAGAAACTTGGAAATCAGAGCAAAACCTAAGCAGTTTTCAAACCCAGGGTGATTATATGAACATTTTCAATGTAAACAAGGTAAAGTGCTGTTTTAAGACAGACTTTAAATGTGTGAAACTACCCCTTTACTTCTCCTGCACTGTGCAGTCAGACGGGAAGTTTGTCTTATTCAATGAGGAAGTGCTTTACTTTCCTGCCTTATAAGGCCTGTAAGACTTAAAACCCAACGCTCAGCTGGACGCCGACTGTACACAACCACTTCTAACGCAATAACAGCAGGTAAGGAGATATTTACAAGCAAATCTAAATATTTGCATCACATTGAGAAGGGAGAGACAAAACTCTCCCGCAAAGTCTTCCCTGCAGCACAATATAGTTGCACGATTGATTGAAGCAGTTTCATTAAATGAACCGTGTTAAAAGATAAAATGGCTTAAACAGATAAACTAGCTTGCAGTGAACAGACAACAGACTGTCTCTCCAACGACAGCAGAAATCCCCGGAATGTGACTGTCAGGCAAGTCTGGGCAGTGACCGGCCTGTTTTGCAAACGCCCGTTGATTCAGAGCTCAGAAGCACATGCAGACACACACGGAAGGCATCATTACGATAAATCAGTGGCCCTGAAATCCCTGAAACTTCTTAATTGTGGCCGTATGCTAACAGTCGGGCTAGCTAATCAAGCAAAAAGGATATTGCCTGATGAGGGAGTCCACCTCTGCCTCGTCAGGACCCAGCTGGTTCTCCCCGCCGTCCTCCTCGTCCACAAATTTGTTCTCGTCGTACTCGTCCACGTCTACTCGCCTGAAGCGGGCGGAAACAACGTTCCTCGACATACCGGCGACGGTTTGGGCGTCTTACTCGACCGAAAAGAACAAAAGTTGAAGCTAAAATCCGGCCTTTTCGCAGTCACTGACAGACAGGCAGCCTCCTGACGTCTTCCCCTTTCCTCTGTGTGGTTTTTGCTTCCGCATGTAAGTTATCGCCCCCTAACAGCCGAAACGTGGAACTGCAGGCAGCTGCCTGTACTTCATCTCCTGACCACTAGAGGGCAATCACACCAAAGAAATATGACCAGTGTCAGCGAGTCAACCCTCAACTCAGTCGTCGGTTTTTATTAGCCAATACAATACAAACAAACAAATGTTATTCATTTGTTCATAGACCCTTCATGTTTATCATTTGGTTTGATTTCTATTTCAGTGTAAAACTGGTTTACTATTTCTTTTTTTCAAACGAACTGTTTTTGATCTGAAATATTAAGATATCAGCCATTGAAAACACCAAGTACGTGTGAAAGCATGTCATGTAATTTCCGGAACGTGTCAATTTATTTATATGTGGTCATAAGCAATAATTACACACTTACTTTGGATTGTCGTTGCCCAGCATGTTTCTCAATATTGTAATTTCCCTATTTTTGTATTTCAACATTTCAATAAAACGGCACAGATGATGAAAGGTTAAAATGACTCCATATATTAAGTGATTGTTTCTGACAGTTGTTGCAGACTTTAATTTGTATTTCTTTTCTGACTTTATTCTATAGAATTGATCACATTGGTTGCAGAATATTTTTTTTAAAAGGACAGGTCCAACAGGTTACAGTATTATCTTAGCAATAGTGAAATAAGTCCAGGAAGTACATCAACACTATGTAGTACTTTGTAGTCTCATAAAAAAAAATGTTTGCAAAAGATTTAATCAATTAATTTTGAATTAGTTATCCATTAGTATCCATTAGTATACAGTTCTGAATCCACGCAGTAACTTCGTCTCTCCTTTTACAGTTTATCTACATTCTGTCAGTAAGAACAACGACCAGCCACTTATTATACAGTTGAACAGAACATCTTCAAAGGCCTCCTGATATGTTCATGCTTTACTTGAACAAGTCGCTTTATTGAGTATTTAGATGATTTTTCAAGAGAAATCTTACCAGAAAAAAAACCTACATTAAAGCAAAGTAAAACCTTCAAGTTGCACATATAAAATGCAAATAAGGGATAACAAGTGAACAAATACATTTTTAAGGTCGCAAATTGAGTAAGAGTGTGTTAATATAGCATGATGGGCTGATACAGGTTTTCTAAATAATGCTTAAACACACACCGCTGCATATAACCTATATAGTTCCCTTTGCCTGGACATAACTATGACAGGACCCAGATGCAGCTACTCCAGAGATGAGATCTGCGTTGTATCTGCTGGAATCTAAACAGCAGTGTGTACCAGGTGTTCCTGATGTTGTGGGGACATGTATCCCCACGGTGGGAACTTACCTCCCTTTATGGACGTTAGGCAATGGTACATTTTTAAATGTTATGGTGAGGACTTGGTTAAAGGATTTTAGCTTTGGGTGAAGTTAGGGTTAGCCAGGGACTTATGGTCGAAGGCAGGACTGTGTGTGTGTGCGTGTGTGTTCTGATTCACCGTCTGTAGCCTTGCTGTGGTAGTATTTATTTGACTCCCCTGGTGGGTGGGTGGTCGCTGGTGATTCCAGAAAACCACCATGTCAGTTCCATGATAGCTTCTCATGCGTCACATGAATGGGAGCTGTTCTGCAGAGAAATTCTATGTTGGACATCAACACAATGAACTTTTATATGAATCACATTAGAGAATTTGGCATGAACACAATAGAACTCACATCCGATTATAAAACTGCAAGAATAAATTAGCACCTTGCATTCCTAAGAAAGAGCGATTAAATCCTGGCTATGTTGCAATAGGCAACAAGTCGTTGGTTTCGCTCCAGTAAAAACGATCCAGATACAGCCAACAAAGTCCTAACACACACATTTCTTGTGGGAAGGCAGGACGGCTTCATATCATTGATCCTTTTCAGAAATGGAATCTCTAATTTCCTTATCCTTCCTGTTTAGTCTGCTGGCTCGTTGCCCCGGGAGGATTTTATTCTGCAGTCCTCACATTCCTCCCCACAAAGTCTGTGCAGCTATCTTAGTGAGGACGTTCAATGACGCACCTAACTACGAACCTTACTTTAAACTAAACCTGAACCCAACTCTAACTTCACACCTCAAACCAAGTCTTAAACTTTTCGCTTTCTGAGAGAGTGAGGCTGGACAGAAAAGTTCTCTCAATGAGGATTTGAAAGTTGGTACAATTACACACAACCCTGTTTCCATCAATGCCAGCACTTCAGAGAACATTACATTGAACAACATTTGTAATACCTACACACACACGCACACGCACACGCACACGCACACGCACACGCACACGCACACGCACACACACACACACACACACACACACACACACACACACACACACACACACACACACACACACACACACACACGCCCGGTGTTGCGTGCATTGGTCATGGGTGTCATCAGTGTGGGCTTTGTGGAGCGCCCCAACCCGTCTGTGCTATGCGAGTGACTCAGCACATCAAAAGGCGAGGATGC
>CAAKHC010004384.1:2267-16771 GCA_901007825.1 Macroramphosus scolopax | reverse complement strand
ACATGCACTCACACATGCACTCTGACTTACACATTAATGTTGGCAGCCATTTAACACACACACACACACACACACACACACACACACACACACACACACACACACACACACTCTATTTTCCCCTCAGCCGCTGTGTTATCTCAGGAGGTGGCCTCCTGATCCGGGAAGACAAGGAGAATATTTTAAGAGAAAACATCACACACAGAATAATATTTAACTTTTACTGGATTTATTTCACTTTTTTTATGCACTAGAAACATTTTGTAGGCCAGTTCAAGACAGCTGTTTTTCTATTCACCACTTCCTCCCCTAGAACTGACTCTTACACTGTAAACATTGTTAACGATCATAAAAATGTAGAATCACACGCAACTGCAACAGCTCTAATGAAAGTTATGCTATAAAGTAAAACGGAACAAGACAAGCTCAGAGTCTGACAGGGTGCCAGCTTTGATGCACACAACTATTAACCCTTGAATAAATATTTAGGAAAGTATTTGCTTACTCGCCGAAGCTGAGAGATGGTATTTGTCCATTAAGCTTGATATAAGCAGCGGTTAGCATAGCTTAGCATAAAGATTAAGGTTAAAGGCATCAATTAACACTTTTACTTGTAAGAAATACACACGTCATGTTTTGTACATTGTTTGTTTGTTTAATATAGAATGAGATTAGTATGGTTTAGTATAAATATTTATCAAAATGTCAAGAATACGTCAGATGATTCTGTTTAAATGTAACTACAGAAAACATTTAAAAACAAAAAGTGGCACAAATCCTCTGCAAAAAAAAAAAAATCAATGATAACTGCAGGTCACAAGGGCTTGTTGGCAACAAGCCTGCAGAACAGTTTTCTGAGTGTCTTCCACATGAGCGGGGCTGAAACATGAGCACATGGGGGTCGGGAATGCTTGAGTGTAAAATTCCACTGCTCGGTGTGCAGCCTTCGGGCCCCTGCAGGTAGACTGTCAGATTCCTGGCCTCCACCGCTGGAGGTGGAGGTGTAGTGTGTAAAATTCCACTAAGTGCCTCAGAGAGACGCTGGTCTAACATCAAGCGGGTTGTCGCGATCACTATTACCACTCCTGATCTGACCTGAGCTGCATGTCATCTTACCGGGAGCCAGCGAGAGGTGGGAGGAGGAAATGTCCCGAGAAAGACAAACCTCTCTAAAACAACACGGTCAGGAAAATAAACACACCTTTATCCTGATGGAGGGAGAGCAGGGCCGTTTCTATGGTATCAAGTTTTGTTTTTCCACAATGGTCCCTTTAATATGAGACACTCCCTAAAGGGTGCTCCTTCCCTGTAGGTGAGTAAACAACATCGAGATGTTTGAGGTACAGAGAGGGGGTTGCTCTTAGCGTGTTTAGGAGTTGCCATCAAACAAACCGAAGCTGCAAGCTTCTCTTCCATGTTTTCAAACAGAATTACATGTTAAGACGAGCCATCCGGTGGAAAATAAAACAAAAACATGGCGATTAGCATGTTCTGTAATCACACGTTCAAGGTGGCGAGAGGTTCAATGCAGTGAGACCTCTTACGGTGTGTTCAAACAGCTCAAAGTAACGTTTGGAAAACAGGATGACCTCATATCAACCGCTGATGTAAATGAAGGCGACATGACGCCCAGAAGTGTCCACTTGAACGGGGAATGTTGCAGCTCAAGTCGAAAACTCACACGATGCAGGAAAGTGAAATGAAGTAGCACTGCAATATGAAGAGGCCATTTCTTTAAAAAATACAGGACTACGAGATAGTACTGTTAAAGTATCAAAAATAGAGAATGTCTTGTTGCTGTGATGTCGATCATTAATCCAGAGTTACAACATCCAGTCTGTCACAGACCATCAGAGCTCACGACCCTAAAGCACGACAGTAAAAACAGTTTTCCCAGCGCTCACATTCGTGCAAATAATGCCAGAGGAACCTTCTCAATGTGTTTTATATTAGAACAGCATGTTGGGGTTCCCTATGAAAAACTAACAAACATATGGAGCATCTATCTCAAATCCTTGTGATTAAAAAAAAAAGGTGGAAAAAAATCAACATGATGAAATTGTCCAAAAAGAAAACGCTTCACTCGTAGACTGAATCCCTAAAGTCCACTAATCCAAAGTCTTCGATCGGACTACTGGTCATCGTTCCCGAAGAAACGCCAGGGTTTGGCCTTAGGATCCCTTTTGAGAGACCTCTTCTTGGGGATCTCGCTGAGGGAGAAGGGGAAGGAGAGGCCGGAAGGATTCTCTTTCCGAGACACAACACGGTCCTTGATGGCCTCTTTAATCACCTAGAAGAGACGAACGCTGGCGTTAACTTCAATCAATGAGGAGAAACAGGTTCATTCTACCAGACAGATTCTTCTTGTAGCTTCACTGGATCATCCAGAAATCTGCTTTAGTTTTAAAATGGGTTTAATTCCTGTTCAAAGGTCCCAGTCAGATAAGATCAAACACAAAGGTCATGTGGTTTATTAAATATTGAAATCCTGTGCTTGGTTGCATTAAACCCCTTTAGGCTAAGGTTGCCAAAACATGTTCATCTTTTCTAAGTGAAAAACGAATTCCTTCAGACGTTCCAGGGAAACCTTCTGATCCGCGGGTGTTAAACTATCGACTTTCATTACTAACCGTTTTCCTTAGAATCATAAGGGATCAATACTTGTCTCTTAAAGTTTGTGCAACATCCGAGACAATGGCTGAATATATGGTGAGTAACGGGGAGGAGGAGATAACAAGCTGCGGGAGGGTGAAGATCTTAAAAATCTATTTACAAAACTTGAGCCCTTAACATGAACTCAGGAGGAACGCTGCTGCGTCAGCGGTCCTGCAGGTCTTCAGTTCCTTGAGGTTTTATTTTGCGTATAATCTTATGCAGCTAGCTGGCTAACTATCAACACAACTGTCATATATCACCATTAACTATATCACGTTATTCAAATTCAACTCTTCAGCTGGTCCCAGACCTCTGAGTTACTTACTGCAGCCCCAATTTTTCCAGTAGTTCAAATAATAAAGAAATAAAGTGTGAAAGGGAAAGACAATACCTGTGATTGTCAGGGGATAAAGACAACGATGTTTTATATAGAGTATATACGGATATGTAAATAACACTCAAGAATTCAAGAATTCATTCATGGAATTGCATCACATGAATTCTTCCTCAGCAAGGAAGTGACTCAGTAAGTGAAAGTCAGTCTGACCTCTCACAATGACACACCTTCACTACCCAGACATGTACTATCAAGTATAAGGCTTTGGAGACATTTTTGATGATGCACAATAAACAGATATTTGAATAATGAGAGTGCAAGAATGCAATGAGGGCAGCTTAACAATTAATGCCTAAGGGAAGCGATGAAAGCCTGAGGATCTGAAACATCTGAAGGTGAGGGATCCCTTTCTAACTCCTTAATGACCTTCCCACATAGCAACGCTGGTGATGGGCCACCCAGCCGACTCACCCTTGGCCCACATAGAGGAATGAAAAGCTGCCGACAGGTGGCCCAGGTTGGTTTAATAGGGCGTTTCGCTACAGCTACAAAGGTTGGTATCATCCACAAGTTTAGATCGTTTTAGGATATCGGATGAAAACCACCTGAACCTTTATAGGATGTGTTTTTGCCCTATTTGGCCCTATTAACTGAACGTCAGATCTTGGCCGCCTGTAAACAAGAAAATATCCAGTAATGTCAGAATTGACCTCCAGGTTGTTGAGAGTGTTGAACTCCATGAGGTCGTGGAGTCGGGTGAAGGCCTCGTTGGAATACTGGAAGTTAAAAGTGGAGAACGGCGACTCGGGGTCGTCAAAGATGTCGAAATCTGCCAGATCCTTTTCCTTCTCCGTCTCCCTGGGAACACCTGTCATTAAAACATCAGGGAAGAAAGTAGGTAACTCTGTGGTGTCGGTAGAATCCCTGCTCTGATAATCAGTGTGCTCTCTTCACACCTGAGTTATATTCTCAGATTATCTGCAATTTGCAGCAAAAAAAAGTTTCAGCCTGGAAAATGCTAACATCCAGTCGGGATCGGATTCCGTGATGGTCGATATAACTTCCTTTTCTACAGACTGGAAATCCATTTATGGTATAAATCGTTTGGATGTCTCTTGGTTGGATTGCAAAATACCTTATGTAATAAACAGACTGCGGAAGTGTGTAGGCAGATGACCCACTGAATGTAAAGAGGCACTGGAGTGGAGATGTGTTGTAAGTGTGTCTTTGTATAGCTAATGATGTATGGCCTGTTTACACAACCAGCTCTCCCACTGGACCGAGAGACTCCCTACCGGCACCTGGCTCCTCAACGAACCATAATTCATCCAAACAGATCATAAAACACGCCGTGGTGTGTATGGACACACACTGACACACAGCGTAATGATTGCACGTGGGCTCACAGACCGGCACGCCGTTTCCATTACCAACCACACTGACCCTGAGCCCAGACTCTCTTTTCTCCTGGGTTACTCAGACAAGGGGCCCAACTTAATGCTAGACATAAGAATCTTTCCAATGCTGACCGAACATGGCTGAACTCAGTTGTAACTTCAAGGAAGAGATGTCTCATACGCCATGACGATATCATGGCATTGTTGTAAATGTACCGAAAGCCTTGGAACACTTTCTCTCTCACACATCCTGTGGAAACGTCAACATATGCACACACTTACCAGGCGCCTTGAATTCCCTGAAGTTGATATTGACCAGGACAAAGTGGATGACAGTAGGGCAGTTCTTTTCGCCTTTTTTTGGTTTGAAGACGTAGCATTCCTTCAGGCCCTCGCGGTCGAAGACTTTAGGGTCGATTTTGGGAAATGGCAGCTTGTTCATTCGTGCCCATTTTTCTGCCAACAGGAGCTCCTAAGGTGTAAATGAACACTTTACAAAACTTTATTTCCTGTTTACATTGATCATTCTGAGCTATGGGAAATACACCACTCTGACCTTAAATGGGGGGCTGGAGTCGCTGGGTCGTGCAGAAAAGTCAAAGGAGATGATCAGGTCAACGGCACGCTGTGTCCGCAGGATGAGCGGGTAAGGAAGGTTGTAGGTCAGGCCGCTGTCGACAACATGAATCTTCTTGCTCTTCACATCAAGAGGCTCGTAGATACGATCAAACTCATCTGGGTCTGAGATCATTATAAGAAGGAATCAAATCACAAGAAACATTTTCGGGAAATAACCTTATCCTGTTGCTATATTGTTCCGTAGCACTGACGGAGATGCATTAACAGCTTAATGACTCATCTAATCCCCACTGGAAGTAGAGCTTTTCTTACAGGTGCCACACCTGCATTTCAGTACCTGTAGTAAAACTACCGAGCTAAACAGACACTTTTTAAACAGGTTTTCTTATTTAAAGCTGCACTAATCAATACTGTTATGTCAAGTCTGGTAAAATGATTATATGTTGTGAAAGGAGTCACACCCCAACAGCTTCGTTCCTTGGAGCTCTACAGGGCTTTATATCATCTTTCAGTTCATTGTTTTAGTCATCAACCTTGCAGTGGCTCACTGGTTAGGACTGTTGCCTCACCCAGCATTTCTAATATTTGACTACCATTCCTACTGTGCAAATAGCCGATCCAAAACAAGCCCAGCCAGGATTGTCAAGAAACTGGAGAATCAAATCCATCCATCTGTCCCTCAATTTGCTATGCTGCTCATCCTGTTGAAGGGTTACTGGGAAGCTGGAGCCGATCCCAGCTGAGATTGGGCAAGAGGCGGGGTACACCTTGGACTGGTCGCCAGTCAATCGCAGGGCTGACACGTAGCCAGACAACCATTCACATTCACGTTCACACTTGCGATATTTTAGAGTCTCCAATTAACCGTGAGATTTTGTTTCTGTGTGCGAAGAAACCGGAGCACCCGGAGGAAACCCCATTGCACTAGGAGGAAATATAACTCCACATAGAAAAGCCCCGGGCAGATTCAAACCCAGAACCTAAGACAACAGTACCAATATAAAAAAAATGCATGAAAGTTGCGATAATCCCTTATTGTTGATACCTGTGACAGCGTCCACCTCCTCTTCCGGGGTGGTGGCTTGACACGTGAACCCAGTGACAGGAGAGAAAGGGATGTTGGTGTTCAGGTTCAGGCCCAACATGAAATTATGCACCTGGTGGAACGAGGTATGGAGAGAAAACAAGTGAATATCATTAAAGGATAACTGAAAGAGAAGAGTCCATGTAATGTTTTGTGATATCATTAGTTTAGAGAGAACATCTTCGGACACCTTGCCGGCGCGGCCCTCTCTCGTGTTGAACAAAGCCGAGTCACTGAAGAGCGACGTGAACATTCGTTGAACCCAGCTGGCCTGAGCAGTGCGATGAAACTCGTCCTCTGCCTCCTGGTTCTCGGTTCCACCTGAACACCAATTTACAGAGAAAATCAACTGAGCATGCTTCGTCCAGCAGAGCCGTCCATTAAGGCTACAAAGAGATTAACTCCGGCTCATGAAATGTTGCTTTTGCTGTGATAATAATCAAATGAATTTTAAAGATCATCAGGTTGCTTTAATGTTCCTATTCAAGGCTCCTTGCGGTGTAGTGATAAAACTCCAAGTTCCAAGTTTTAAAGGCTCTAAAAACATTCTCTCAAACAGCATTTTACTATGCAGAATGGGATCATACAAGGACACACAATGTTGTAACCAAACCACGCCTGTTTGAATGAGAGATTTCTGATTCGTCTGTGATCGTATTTTTAAGCTTTGTTGGTGTTGTCGGGACTCATTTGGAAACAAGCGATGCTACATAATTTTGTGCACCAATTAGGAGTGAGCAATATTTATATCAAAATGTGTCGACAGATGTGCGATTGCTTGTTACCAGCTGTGGTGGCATGTGACTGCTATTGTGTGTCATCATGGCAAATTGTGGTTTTGGAGAAACCTACTGTAGCAGCAACTACTACAAAGACTTTGAGTATTTGGCAGGTGTTTATATGTGTGTCTGTGGAAAGATTGTGTCACCGCTGCAGCGTCACAACACTAAAAGATGCAGTCACGGAACTTTACAGGTGCGTAGGTTAGATGAGAATGAAGGCCGAGTAAGAAAATATGTGTTGTCTAACCCATACGTACTCATGTGATAATTAGTATGTGTCATGTTATAACTACAAAGTGCTTGAAATGTTGACTGTGGGAAAAAAACAAGTTTTCTGGATTTTACAAGGATATCTAGAAATTCTTCTATTACCAGAAGTGTACAACATGCCCAAAAACATTGTAATATACCATATACCATAAGAATAAAGGTAAATCCGACACCACAAGCTTTCCATTTTATGACATAACAAATGAAGCAATGTGAGGATGACCACTCCTTATTGTTGCTGACCATGGCGAAGATGCGTGTTTGAGGAACTGTGACATTATGTCTATGTCGGGACCGCGCTAATGGTAACGTAGCTGCCTAATTCGTAACAAATAAATATGTCTCGGAGGATCGAGTAGTCTTCTAATAATCGGAAGGTTATTGGTTCCATCCCTGGCATGTAAAAGTGTCGTTGAACAAGACACGGCACCCCTAATTGCTCCTGATCAGCTGGATTGCATCTTGCATGGCAGTATTGTTCCGGATATAAATGTATCAGCGTATGTAAACACACAAACGTACAAAATCACAGCCCATATAACGTTGAACAGCTGTCCCCAAATCCTTATTCGGAATGATTTCAATCAGAATCACTACAAAAGTGTTCGTGTTAACTAAACTAGTGTAATTTAACATTACTGTACAGACTTAAATGCGCTCAAACAAGCAAGCTAACGTTAGCTTGCAAAAATTACGTAACGTTACGCTAACATTATGGCGGATGAGCAACGAGGTTCGTTTTACGTTCCTGTCTGTTATTTGCGGTCTCGTGAATCGACGTCACTTGTTCGTCAATCCCGCTTGATGTTTGGTTGACGGCTGCGGTTAGCCGGGGCTGTGATTGGTCGAATTCTTCTTCGATAGTTTTTCGGCAGACGACGGCTCTGGTTTGACGCTGCTGCCCCTTGCTGCTGATTTAAGTACTGCAGGTGTACAATTGAACTCTCAGGCGTTACCAGCGTCGTTTGATGTCAAAATGCGTGCCTGCTACGCAAAATGCGTACAGGTTGGGTCGGCAGGTCTGGAAGTGACCACTTGATGTATCAGCAAGTTTTCAGAACAGTAGAACAGGAGCTGTACTGATTAACCTGTGCTTTGACAACAAATTCAAATATTATCGCAAAAAAAAACCTGGTAAGTTCTCCACTTAACAATATAGTAATACATGTAATTCTTCATCACCATAAGGCATCTTATTATTGAGAATCCTCCATATGTTTGCTCACCTTTGCGTGGCATGTCGTCATTGTCCAGACTGTCTTCTCCGACGATGTGCTGCGGTTTGATCTGCTCTGTAAAACACAACACAGCCTCACTCATCATGTTACCATCTTAAAATAATCTTTATTTGAATTTCACAAAAACATTTAAAACCATACAATGCATACATTAGATTGAATAAAATGCAACCAGTGTGACTGTTTTAGAAGTGCATAAAGTGCATATAGTTCACATAGAAAATGCTGTCTGGTTACAAGTTCATGATGCTCTAGGGAAATTACTGAGTCCATTGATCTTCCAACTTCTTCCAGAAACTTGCTTATATCATTTGCACCGCACATTAACACTACACCTGACAGAATGCGTTTGGTTCGTTCTCTGACATTATCAAATTTACTGTCTATTGTTCATTATCAGCGCTTGCAGAAATATAATATAGCTGATAAACTACTGCATTCTTTAAGTGGGTGGAGACGCTCTTAGCACGTTGGCACAACTAACTCATTGCCAGTCTGTGCGCATGTTAAAAGGTCACCCTAACAAAATACGTTCAACCAAAACAAACATCCGATAAGCTGTCAGAATAATCACTGGAGCAGATAGCATCCCACTGTTGTGGTAACAACAACAAACACACTGATGCACAAATTACACTAAATAATCTGGTGAGGTGACCTGAAGTCAGTTTAGATCAATACCAAAGAAAATAGACATCATCTTATAACCCCGGTCATCACTTACACAAAGTACCCATGTCTTTCAGGTTATGATGAGATATGACACTAATCTAAAGTGTTGGTCAACCTCTCAACAGACTTCTACCACCTTCAAGACATTCATGCACCTTTCTACACAGTTTTAGGAAAAAAAATGGAAGCTCATTTTTTACTGTTGGAATTTTCTTGTAGAGCTCAAATTCTCACATTTTTATGTAATAAAACTCGAGTATCATTTTGTAAAGTTGATGTCTTTTATATTTTGTCTCAGTGCCAAGTCTTCTAAAAAACCCTGTTAGAAAATGCCATAAGACCAAAATAATGCTTGTTAGTTATTGTGTCTGAAATACTGATCCAACTAGCAGTTTGATACAGAACAGCAAAGTCTGTGTGTAACCTTCTGCTTGAGTGTATTATATCATATATTTTCCACTTTACCATTGAGCCTCCGTTTCCAGGGCTTAACACAGCGGACTAACAGAAAACATAGACAAGGAGAACCTGAGACAGATTACCTAACTCCTCCTCCATGGTGCTGCCGCCCGGTGTGTCTTTGATCCCCAGCACTCTGTTGAACAGAATCGAGAAGGCGCTGCCCCACACACCTGGCACAGCACAAACATACTGTTAATGGACAATATCCTGTGTTCATCGAGTCTGTGTTCAGTAGCACGAGCGAAAACATGTTTCTCACCCATCAGGAAATGAAGAGGGTTTTCCTCGTATTTCTTGACAACAGTTCCCATGAAGAACTTGCTTCCAAACAAGTCAGGCGTCATGAACGTGCCGTACTTTGCCATCCCAATCTCATAAGGGCTGAACTCCACCCAGTCTACAGGTCAAACGTCAGCGTTAATACAACAGAAAAAGAAAGAACAGCTTTTTGTAACTTTGCTCTGAGGGTTCAAGAGCTGGCCGGATTAATCAAAGTTGCGAACTTCAAGACGAAGCTGCAATTGAGCTGAGGAAGTGTTTAATTGAAGATTTCAACTGTTTGGACTCGGCCGTGGTCTTTGTTGGACCTACAAAGTTCAGATAGGTCTCTCTTTCTTCAGCTCTCTGGGCTTCTCCGAGTCTCTTCATTTACATTCATCCACATCTTCTACCCTCCTGGACAATCAGCACTCATCCCAAACACGCCACACACCACTGGACAGATTAAAACTGAATGGACGTGCATTCATTCTGAAGGACTCACCACCTGCAGACCCTGGAACACCTTTAACCACACACACACACCCGATGCACGCACACTAATTTCTTACTGTGATTGAATTTATCTTCTGATTGTTTAAAGTGTCATTTCATTGACAGACCATTTTGTTTGTGTTGTGAGTGTTTACAATACCACTTTAAGTTGATTGTTATTTTAAAAAATACCAAGAGTAAATTTATGAAACTGTCGTAGTGAGTTGTGCTTTGCTTTTAGCCCGGTCCATTGCGTACTGAGGGATCTCCTCCTCTGTGATCATAAAAAGTAAGACTGTTGCTGTGCAGGCTACATAAAAAATGAGGAAGTACTGTAGTTGTACGACAAACCCAGAGCCTCGTGCACACGCCTCAGTTCCTTGATAGAACACAGTTGCTATCTGCCACCACAGAGCAGCTGTAAAATGACAGACCACCGTGTCAGGACACATCCTGACACGGTGGCGGAGCAACGTTATGGAGGAAGTATGTGCCACTTAGTTGCATGTGGCCAAGCTAATCTGATCAACTCTACTTTATGTTTTGAAAATAGCACGATGAAGAGCTCACATGCAAAGCAGAAGCAGAGACCCCGAACAATAACACATTTACCTGCAAACATGAGTTCAGAAACATCTGGCTTGACATGCAGACAGGTGAAGAGAGGAAGGGGACTCTGAGCCTGGTTTATTTTCTCCTGAATTGCACTTAGCTTGATGTCCATCCTCTGACGGGAGAGAACACATCATTTAGACATTCATGTATTGGTAAGACAGGTAAGATGTATCCTCACAGACACAGTAACACTCTCCATACATTTGGATTCATGTCTCACATGGTAGAAAAGGAAATATAGGAGAAGAAACTATTTTTAAATCAGGTTTGGATGAGATGTCAGCTCAGAAGCAAAGAGAGGAAATGAAACACTTGTGGGAAGAAGCGGACTGGTGAACGATGAGAAATTCCATGAAAATTAAAACAAACAGCAGCGGGCAGGCAGCTCTTACCGCGGGTATAAGTGTTTCTCCTATGAGCATACCGAAGATATCGGTAAAGGTAACAGGCTGTCCTGAGGCCTTTTTGGTCCATAGAGCCTGGATATAGTTGGTGATATGTTGGGGCAGCAGGAGCCTCAGAGGATTACTGCTAACTCTGTTCATCAGGTCCTGGTTGATCTCTTTTGGGCCCTTATTTGGAAACTCAGGGTCGGAGTACAGATTGGACATGTACCTATAAAAAGACAGACAGTTGGATAGACAGAGGCAGTGAGGAGGAGAGATGAGCACGTAGAAAATATCACTGTTTACTTAACATTTTATGTATACTGCACTTTCATCCCAAAATGTAGCCCACAAACATAAAGATGGAGACTGAAACAAGCCAGAAGTGTTTGCATGATGACTGCTTCATACCAGCAGGGGAAGGCAGAGGAGAGCCAGATATTATTGAACAAAGAGGAAAATAAACCATTCAGATTTAGGAATGACAAAACATTAAGAACCCGGTCATTTCAACCACAATGTAAGTATAGCCTCGAACACCTCTCTGAAACAGTTAATACAACTGTACCTTTTACTGAATATGTTGGGGGTGAGAGAGGAAGGGCGGGTGTAAAGGTGTAAGGGGGAGAAGAAGAAAGGACATCAAAGATAAAACTGACCAGGTGGATCCGGAGAGACCAGCGACATACGTGGCACAATCCAGGACCCCGGACTCAAACAGGGCCTTCATCACACCTGAGAAGCCGACCATAGCGCGGAAACCACCTCCTGAACCTGCTATGGCTATAATTGGCACCTGTAACACAAACACACATACACAAGAGGAGAGTCATCAAGGGATGAAGACATAACTACATACTACACAGCTCACCACATCTCATTCTTTCACCTTGAGTAACTTCCCTCCTGTGCCTCGACAAAGGGAAGGTGGCATGACAATCGTGTCACGCCTTTGCAACACTTTTTAACCTTTCGCCTTCACATTTTCAGCCATTTCCTAACAGCCGTTGTGTCACATTGCTTCCTGTCTGTGGTCTGCGTTTATCTCAAGGGCAGTTTTAATGACAACTATTGTGGATACGGAGTTATGAGACGTTGAAGCAGAGTCGAAAGTAGTGGCTGCTTATCTAATTCCTCCTCAGATTCCGGTACATGTTGAGAACATGTGCGGGCCTGGTTGGAGATTACATCCGAGCATCAAGGGCATCTGGCCAAAGCCGCATCAGGGAGAAAATGAAACTTGGCTGAGAGCTGTTACAACTTACTGTACGGGTCAGCTTTCAATGTGAGATTCTGTTTTATGCTGAGATCTCAAAACGGACGAACTGTCTCTGAATATCACAGAATACTTACTGTAAGTCGGGGAGACCAGGGACAGTTGTAACACTTTTTTACAATTGTCCCAGTAAATGAAAAAAACATTAACCCACGAATAACCCGTTTTACTTGTTTGAACTACAGAAACAATGGATTTAAGTGGTTTTTTTAATATATGTGCACGTAGCAGGTCTTTTTTTCAACTGCCTAGTACAAACACTTATATAGGCCTTGTTTAAATCATTATGTCCTACAAGCTGTAACCTTTACAGCTGAATCCAGAGTTACTCATGAACAGGGCATGTGAACAAGCCAGAGACCAAGTGCTTGGCCTCCGGGCGGTTTCAGGAAACGCTAAATGTCTTTTGGCTTCATGCACCACTGAGCAGCTTTCATAGGGATGAATCGGGTCCCGTCTTGAGTGCTTGAATGTATTCAGATATCAGTGTACCCACCTCCTCCGGAGAGCTGGGGAGGAAACGAGGCTTCTCCATGTCCAGCAGCTTCTTGATCCCGAGCATCACTCGCTCCCTGCGGGTCTGTCTGAACTGCTTCTCTTTGTCACAAAGGGCCATGCTGAACCGCAGGTCCAGATTGGTACTGTGGACACAAATGATGGATCTTTACTGAACTCTCATATTCGACAGGCAGTGTTGTTTTACATTTGCTGCTGACGGGTAGATAGAAGATATGATGTCTGAAGACGTACTCATGGTGTCGAAACAATCCGTAGGTACGGTCTATCCCGTCCTGTCTTTTTATTTTGTACTGCTACAGGCGAATACCTGCGTATTCCTGAACCGGATTTCTACAGAAGTCATTAGGCAGATATTCCCTGCACTGCACGCACTGCATGTACTTTCACGTGGGGACCTGTAGATTGAATACTACTGCAACTTCATGGTTTCTTCCTCGGAAACGCTTCCACCGGGTATCTTGGAAACCATGCTGGTAGTTTGCCTAATCTTGCTGATCAGTAACAGATTGTGACGTGAATACACACCAGATCTCCAGAGACATCTCGAAGTAGACTTTGGTTGCCTGTCAAAAAAAATAAAACATACGGTTACTGTACCGCAGCTCATGACTACAGTTTGGATTTTGTCCTCAGGTTTGCAATCATTGTTAACGATAAATCAACAAAGGTGAAAAGAGACACAAGAAGGACAGTGACAAAGATGGCCGCCGGCTTCGTTCAACCTAAAAACATCTCTTGCATCATTTCACTATGAATGTTAGTCACTTCCAACAATGCTTGTCAAGCATGGAATTAGAATCATGCACATGCCAGTGAGTTTGTGAGGTGACGTGTCTTACTTTGCCGAAGAGGAACGTCTCCACCTTCGTCTGACCCACTCTAAGCCTGGTGATGTCGTAGGACGCAGTCCCAAGGGACTCGTCCATCACGTAATTGGCGTCCATCAGCGTTATCTGATTGAATGTTGAGAGCAACGCATTAGTTATACTGGCGTTAAACAACCATCAATAAAAACAATTTTGCAAGAAACTTTCTTTTCCTTAGATGGTATTTAACTAATGATACTGGTTGCTATGACGATCAACTTATGCCATAGTATCCCTTATCAGGCTCTGAGGCCTCTTACGGGATGAGACTCTAATGGATTATAATTAGGGCTGTCAAAGTTAACGCGATATTAACTAATTAACTTAAAATCCTTTTAACGGCACTAATTTTTTTGACGCGCGTTTAACGCGCTCTGATGTGAACCTCGGTCCACACCGTAGTTTGGGGAATCAGGAAGTAATGCACTGCCGTCGATGCCGCACATAAACAAACCCCCGTGGGCAGTAAAATGGATAAAAAAGATACTATTTTGAATGGTAAGTTCAGCTTCAGCTGCCCGATGGTTCTCTCCACAGGACTAAAGTAATTTGTATTTACTGTCGATGCGAACTTAGTTCCCACCGGAGTACGTCCAGTCTCAAATACCACTTG
>CAAKHC010004383.1:44540-68683 GCA_901007825.1 Macroramphosus scolopax | reverse complement strand
CCTCTGTGCTCCCCTTGTTTCCGTCCGATGCCCCCCCGCCCTGTCAGGATGTGTGAGATGTCATCTCCGTCCCTAATAATGCAGCCACTTCTCCCTCCGAACACCCCACCCTCTCTCTGAACCTCCCCTTTTGCTCTCTCCGCCTCCCCTGAGGTTCAGTGAGATGTCGTCTGTCTGGGACAGTAACATATTCCGTGTGTGTGTGTGTGTGTG
Organism: Macroramphosus scolopax; assembly: GCA_901007825.1. Lineage (NCBI taxonomy): Eukaryota > Metazoa > Chordata > Actinopteri > Syngnathiformes > Centriscidae > Macroramphosus > Macroramphosus scolopax. The sequence continues at coordinate 68,470 of CAAKHC010004383.1, read as the reverse complement.
TGTGTGTGTGTGTGGTAACACAGTGCATCTCCAGGAAAGACTTTCACCTCAAAGGAACAGACAGATTAGCGGCGAGATTCTTGCTCCCAGCACAGCGTTCAAGCTGCATTCCCAGGAACGTCTCCTTAGCCGGCATCGGATTCCCCTCCAGGTTGCCTGCGGCAAACCCGCAACCCCACAGACAAGGAGATGAGAAAGTGATCTGATGGCACACTCTTTCCCCTATCTGTTATTTTTTCCTTCCCTCTCTCTTCTTAGTGGGATCGCCAAATGCTTTTGCCCCAGAGCTGTGTTTGTTTTTGTGTGTGTGTGTCGCAGGAACAGGAGCCCCCGCTGAGGCCTTTTCAGCCACTGCCCCCCGAGAGAAAGAGAGAGGTTGGAGAGAGTGAGACGGGAGACGGGGAAACGAGGAAGGGAGAATAAAAGGGCCTAGAAGGAGACACGGTCAGGGGGAAGGGGAGAGGGTGGTCTTATGACAGAGGGGGTCTGCGGCTAACAAGCGGTGTAGAGCCACAGAAGGTGTGTGTAGCCAAGCGTGAGGAAACAGTTGAGACAGCGCAGGCCCACTGAGATGACCGTGGAGCTAATGCTATGTTAGTGAGCTGCTAACGGCATGCCTGGGCCCTGGCGTGCCGCCCTTCCACACACATCACAGAGGCCAATAGCGCAACAAAAGGAGACACCTCAGGTCTGGGGGGGAGGTATTACTAGTGACACGTCTTTTGGGCACCGGTTGGGACTCCTTTACCATCTGAGCCTCTCGTACCCATGACTCACATGCAGGCATGTGCTTTTATTTAAAGATACCCCCTAAATCCAATGTGGCGGGGAAGGTGAGGTAGAACATCGCTCAGAGCGGGAAAAATAACCGGCACTTCGAGTCGCGGTATGCAGAGGACGATTTATGCAGCAAGACACCTTTGGTAATTTGACTTGAAGGGACACTTCACAGGGTTGCAGGCATTTATGGTGCACTTACTCACTTGGTGCCCTCAGAGGCCGTTCTCCTGTCTTGATTTAGCGTCAGTTCACAATGCACAGAGCCGAGTTGTGATTATATCACACACAGGAAAAAATAATTGAGGCATGATTAAAACTAAAAACTCAGAATAAGGATTTTATTGAAGCCTGTAAAGTCCATTCTTCTGTTCCAGTGACCTGGACAGGTGTCGCAGTGGTCCCATCAGAAAGTTGGGGTGTCCACCTTTATTGTAAGACACAAGGACCAGAGGGTAAAACACCAATTGATAGTCACAAGCTTTGGGTCTTAATGAGCAAAATTAATTTCCTCCATCGGGTGGCTTGTCCGGGCCGCTGCTCCTTTATACCGCTGCAGCATGGAAACCCAACCAGCACCTCATATATCATCCGAGTTTCTGCGCCGCCACCCGGTGACGACCTCAGGAGAGAGATAGTCCGTTAACTGCTCCGGTACAGCAGCTGCTTCTTCGTGCTACATGACTAATTTTTTAGCTCCGAAGAAACCCTGACAGAACCTGGTTAGCACCGCTTACAAACGCTCCCTTTAAGGGTTCACGGTTCAACGGCGATGGCAGCGCTCCCAGTGTGATCGACCACGAGAAACATCTGTAAAACAAACATCCCCTCAGAGTTGTATGAATCTCTGATATATATATACAGGTGTAACTGATAGAAGGAAAGACTTGGTTTTCATGCCATTAGCATGAGCAAAGCATACGAGCATAAAGCCACACGGTTAATGACCGCCACAATCGGAGGTGTGTGTGGCGCGCCGGCACACGACTCTGTAGGTCACGACCCGTTAGTAAGATCACTCCGCCCCCTGAGGCCGATACGTTGTTAACTTCAGGGTTTGTGCGTACGGACGCTGACGCTGACTGAAACCGATCGTGCGACTGCACATGAAATACCTCGTACAGTTACCTCGTCACTTAATTCAACAGAGCTTTTTCTTGGTCTCGCGGAGGGCCCGGGGTGCAGGGCAGAGCCGCTTTGTACTATCTGCTCATATCAAGGCGCGAGACAGCCCAGAGCGCGAGGGCAGTAACCCTGCTTCAACATGGAGTATTACAGCAGTTAATTAAAGCGGAACAAGAGAAGATTTAATTAGACCTATTTTTATCTGGAACGTATGATTTTTTTGAAGATATGTATATATAATGTATATAATATTATAATGACATATTAACTATAACAAATATATCTTGCAACTACACCTGTTCTTGTTTGAATGTATTAACCAGCTATCAATAAAAACAAATCAATTACCTACATGTACGTTCATCATTTATGTCACTTAATGCTGCTTCATGACAACAACTCTCCAAGATATAAAGAGATATTCAAGATGATTCATTTGAAACGTGGTGAGCATGATGTTCACCTGTAGCGCACCGTGTTCCTTCTTTCAAGTTGACATGTGGTGTGTGTGTGTGTGTGTGTGTGTGCACAGTGGTGAGGGTGTGTGTGTGTGTCTGTGAGTATCGGGGATAATGGAGAGGCATTGTGTCTCTTCATAATGACATCATGGCTCTGACAGAAGCTGGAGAAGATGCCCCCGGTCTGCGAGCGGAACTCTTCAGCTTGGCACAAGTGTGTGTGTGTGTGTGTGTGTGTGTGTGTGTGTGTGTGTGTCCCTCCCTGGGCTATAGGAGTCCTCCTGGGCTTTGTGAACTAAAGTCAAACCGTCAAAGACAAAAACAAAACTTGACCACCAGCAATATGAAGCAGAGGGCAGGCCAGTTGGCTGCATCCTGCTTGCTGGTGCCTCTGTTAAAACAATTGGTGTGCGGGCTGAATGGGGGGGGGGGGTACGTTTGAAGAGAGACCGCGGTGGGAAAAGACAGCAGGGAGAGAAAGAGCGAGGTCCAGGAAGTTGGAGAGGGGTTCAGGGGGTAATTCAGCCTGGAGGCCTGGGTGACGCTTTCAGGGCGCGGAATGAGGAGCCGGTATTGCATCATGGGAGTCCTTGGCATGTCCTCTTAATCTTGCCTCTGACCAGACGGATCCTTCCCTGTGGCAAAGACACATGCACATATAAAACACATGCACCTTAGTTCTTTGTGTGTGAGGAGCCGGATACACAAGGGTACAGGAAGTACACAGATCCATTACTTAAGTACAAGTGATGTAAAAATACTCCATTGCAAGGTGCAGCCCTTCATGTGAGATCCCATTTAAAGGTCCGGTGTGTAAGATAATAGTCATAACCACGCTTTTATTGGTGTATAAGCACTAATGAATCAAAGAATTGCTGTATTTTCATTAGTTTCAAATGAGCTGGAGGATGAGGAACTGAAGGGGCTGCCGTCGTCACCATCAGGAGCTTTCAGATGCTTCGGGCAGACAACAATGAATCCAAGAGCGTAAAGAAAAGGGATGTGGGCTTCCTGGTTTCATCGGCAACAGATTGTGCCACCTTGGCCGCATAGTTTCTGCAGCCTACGAGAAGTTTTACAAATGTCGGATCATCTGTACGTTGCTGTAGGTTCTCCTGAGGGAGGGGTGAGGCAAGGGGCTGCAACCTGCCTGTCACCAATAGACATCACTAGATCCTACACACTGGTCCTTTAAGTAAAAGTAATGTGATCGAAATGTAATCGCAGTTTATAAAGCAGAAAACTAAAATCGTGTACTTGAGGAAAAGACTCATTCACCTACTGCTGCAAATAGAAGTCAGTTTTGAGGGATTACAAGACATCATGTTGTGCTGAACATTTTACACAAGAGAATATGTTTTTATTAAAGGCTCATTACGTTAATTTTAGACAGTATCAGACAAATCTGAAAACGGAAGTCGGAAACATTCTTTCTGTACAGCACAAAATAAGCTGGAGGGGATTCTGTGGCTCCACTGAACACACTGAAGGCACATCGCACGTCCATGCTGAGTAAGATTGACAGGTTTCTTCTCTGAGCTGAAGTGAACCTCTTGCCCTGAGTGTGTGTGTAATGAGAGACAGGTCTTATGACAAGCTCTAATCAGCGCAGACTCTTGACCCTGTGGCAATGAGGCTGACACAAGGGAATACAAGCCGGCACTGCTAACAACTCCCCTGACCTGTGTGTGTGTGTGTGTGTGTGTGTGTGTGTGTGTGTGTGTGTGTGTGTCATTTGAAGGAACAGACAGATAGCAGAGTTCATGTTCAACTCTTTCAACCTACAGTGTGAGTTTTCTCAGTAAAATGTTTTTATTTAAGAAAAAAAAAATGATAGGAACATCAACATCAAACCAAAATATTGGATAGATTTAAATTCTGCTTATTCCTCAGGGATTGCAATTGTTCCAATGGGAGACGTAATGTTTGATTAACCATTAATGTCTTTACAAGAATTGACTCAAATCCTCCGGCTGATGCAGATATTTCACTGATCAATTAAGTTTCATACCTGTGATGAATATTTATACAAAATGTCATTACTGACTCAAGGACCAACACTGCTCATTCATATTTGCATACAGATAATAGAGGAAATAATTGAGGGATTAAGAAGTAATAAAAAAAAATCAATAATTGCAGTTACACAATGGTTCCACATTTTAATGCACTTTTGCTTGTAATACCTTGAGTAGATTCCAATGCACTACCTTTACTATAGAGTACTTTCACTTAAAATAAAGGATATGAACACTTCCTTAAAGACATATCGGCAGGTGGAACTGACCCACTGCTGAGCAGCCGCACAAGGAGAAGCGGGACAATCTTCACATGATCAAGATCTCTTTTAGGATGGAAACTTCTGGTGCCTTGGAGATGTGTTGTGCTATGAGACCGTGTACTTGCCTCTGCGCTAGCTCGTATTACGGTCAGGGTGACACTCAGCAGGACTGACAGCAGTTTTCTAGGAGTATCGTCCGTCCAGCTGGTAACAGAGGAGCTCTAGCCTTAGAACACAAACACACACACACACACACACACACTCGCACACACACACAGCTCCTTTGCACCTAATCATACATTGACAAACGGGAGCGATACAACTGCACATGTTCTCATTCAGGTGTGTTTATTGATTTCCACGGTGCACTGACAGATGGGAGTGGATACAGAACACAGACGTCAGTGGACATTCAAGAGAAAGCAGGAAAAAAAAACCCTCTGATGTCACCGTGTTTACGTCTGTTAGAAGGGGGATTGATGGATATAGACCTTGTATAAGGTGACTGTGCAGCGAGTGTGTGTGTGTGTGGGGAATTACCTGTGAAATGTATTAGGACACCTTTCGATATACGAGTATGTATAATATGTAACCATGGCAACAAGTCAGTCATAAAAGACGTAAAAATCAAACGGGTTGTTCAAAATTAAAACATAAACAATCAATTACAAGGATTTGATTGACAGGCAGTGCGTGATTGACAAGTTGGACAGAATCGAGCCTTTGACACCTTCACTCAGAATAACATCCTTTAAAGGGGTATTTACAAAACTTTTTTTTTATTGTTTGTATTAAGAATATGACGCGAATCATATTCTTACATGCAAAAAAATTCTGTTTTGTTCAACGCAGCTTCCTCTGATATTCATAAAAAAGAAACTATAAAAATTCCACAAAAGAGCCTCTTCATTCATGAGGAGAATGCCGATGCTGTTTGTTCAACTGGCCTTAATCCCTGTCATTATCTTAGTATATCTAAATACATCACAGCCATACACATCCTACTACCTATCCATATTTTGTCCGTTTACCTTGCATAGTGTCCATGTCTGATACTTGAAGTGGGCAGCCTGGCAGTAACAAGCGGTGGTGGGGAAAAAAAATCTGTTTCTACACGAGAGCTTCAACCGCAGCATCAAACACAAAAGCTCAACATGTCTCACTTCTGTTAATCTCACTGGGCACTGTTGTGTGAAGAATAATAGTGTTTCAGGTGGCATAAAACTGAGTGTATTGCACTTGTATTGTGTTTTAGTGAAAAGTGACTTAAGCCTGTATCAATATGTAAAAAAAATGTCTTAATAAGTGTAGAGAAAACACACGAGGACACGAAAGTGACCTCTTAATCTCAGTCGTGTCATTTTGTCTTACAGCATCAGTGTGAGGAGTGTAAAAGCGATGATGTCTTGGTGGGTCACTCAGCATTTACTGTATAAATTATTGCACCACACATGATTCATGTTCCCTGCACCAACCAAGTGAAACAGTAAACCCTCTATGAGTTAAACAAAGTGGCAGTTCACACTGTCATTAGTAACTGCTGTTTGGCAACGTAAAGTAAAAGGAATCCGATATGGGATCTTTGTAGCTGTGCAAAGATGGAGATTTCTTCCAGTTTCTGTCAGCCAGGAGTTCAAACAGCCAGTTTCCCAGCATGCAGCTCTGGTTTCCACAGTCCCACGCTGCACAACTTCTACTTTGGCCAGTGCACTCTGGCAAAGAAGGGGTGAGATTTAATGTCATCCACACCTGACACGCCTGCGCCCAGCCTCTCCATCGGGTTGTACTGGAGCAACTGAGAGAGAGAGAGAGCGAGAGAGAGAGAGAGAGACAGAGAGACAGAGCGAGAGAGGGAGAGAGAGATCAACCGTATCCTAATGAGGTGTTTCGTTATGAGAGATTATTGTTTTTATTCTTTAATGTTTGAGTGTGAGGATCTTTCAAAGCGGACGTTCATGTTGAAATACGTCACCTGTAATAAACATATACAAGTGGTTTTGTGTCTTGATGTATTGCTTTGTTCTCTTACGGACAATTACAGTAAATTTTTGACAGCCCTAATCAACACACTTGAAAATACACTCCAAGTGAAGTGTATTTTTATGTTCTTTCAATTTGTTCTAATGAGATTTGACTTTTAATTTAGACACATTCAGTTGTTTTCTTGGTGATCACGTGTTGAGCTGCACTTCAGATAGTGTGTGTATCCATACATCTTCTTACACTGTGCAGGTTGAATCACAGCTGGGTTCATCGACCGCAGATCAACTGCAGCAAATCAGACCATTAATTCATCTTCTCAAGCGCCGTGTAACATCTCCTGCCCTCGCACACGTTTCCATTTCAACTCACATTGGTTGCACGTGTCATTAGTCACCACACTAACATTTGTCATATTCCCATCTCTACTTTCAAGTGGATGTAACTTTTGTTCGTCATGAAAAGGCCGTGAATATCAATGTCCTTATGAGATGTAGCGCACTAGACTCTCACCTGCTCCAGCAGTGATCGGGCTTCCTCTGACACCGACTCGGGGATGTTGAGAGCCGTGTGGCGACCGATTCCTGCTGGATGGCACTGGAGCAGAGACTGCGGAGGGGTGGAAGGAGGGGTGGGAAGAAGAGATAGCTATCAGTCCAAACACAGAAAAGGCCTGACAGACTGTGAGCTGAGGGGACAGATACACTGACACCCGCAGAGCCCAGGTCGCTGTGAGAGCAGCGGGACTGGGCAGATAGGAGGCGACCAGAGAGCCAGAGGACCTGAAACAACACTGATCGCAGCAACTACAACAAGGACATGATTTCACCGGTGTTGCTCTTTCTTGGAACTGCTGTTTGTGTCACAGACTGAATAACATGGAAAAAACATATTGCTTTTTGTTGGTTTGATGTTCATTAATACAAAGCAAGTTTAACAGGAGGGGCCAAGAGTTCAGCAGCAGCAACACTTAACAATCATTTCAATTTGTTTTTTCAAAGTTAATACGGAGCAGATCAAACGGTCAAAAATAAAATAATCTCAGAGGGGCAAGAAAAGGGGGCACAAGACCTGTAAGTGCTTTTCTAACCACATAATATAGCCTTATTGTTAAAATAATTGACAATGATGACCATAATCACCGCATGTTGCAACGGCACATCTTTCAATGAATCGATAAACGGAAAATGCTCGAACAGAGTGTGTATGGCGAGTAAACTGTGTGTGTGTGTGTGTGTGGGGGGGGCACGCTGTGTTTTTTTTCCCATCAGTTAGATCGCTTGCCTCTCTCGCTCTCTCTCCTGATGCGTGCTGCAGGAGTTCTGGCTGGGTTCCTAGCTGCAGTCAAGACTGCTCCAGGCAAGATCTTATCCTGCAAGGATCAAGAGACACTATGTGTGCCTGTGCGAGTGTTTCCTTGCCAGGACCGTACACAGACATAATCATCAAAGGAGACATCTGTGTGACTGAGTTGGGTTTTTTTTTCCCCAGGTAAGTGGGTGTGTATTGTTCAACATAATAAAAACACCCCGACTCATGTTTGGGACATTGATGGGCACCACTGATGGCTGATATGAAAATATGCCCACTGGCTATCAGTTAGAATTTATTCAAATTTAATCGGCAATGAAAAATTGAAGGGCCGCCCTGCACCTGCATCTGGCATCTGTGTGTGCTGCTGTGTATGTATTTGTTCTTCAAGACAGCAGGGAGTTAAATATGCATGTGTTTGTGTTCATGAAAAGCGGCTGAATATGTATTGTTGGTCCTCCGAACTAAAGTCTAGGAGATGTTCCCCCTTGTCTTGAAAGACGGTCCCCTCGTACAGCCCTGATCCAGGACCAGCCGCATTGCAGCACCTTGAGAGCTGCCCTGGTCTTCACCTTCAGCGCCAAAGTGAGGTTGGTGTACTCCAAGCCCAGCGCTGCTCCAGGAGCCAGCAATGCGGCCTGTGGAGAGCTGACCCCCTGGCCCAGCAGATGGAGCTCAGGCTGGGGGAGAAAGTCACACCGACACCCCTGGCACTCCCCGAGAACCCAGAGTAAGAGACGGCAGCCAAGATGCACCTCACACACACACACACACACACACACACCGAACAACAAACTCCGCCGACTCAAACACATGCAGACGTGCGCGCAGAATCACACACAACCTGGCAAGACCATAAAGCGTGTGAGAGAGTTGAAAGCCAAGACACCTACAGACATCCCACAACACCTTAGCAACAAAGATAACAATTTTTTTTTGTATTTTTTGACTCACCATGCCTGTCAGGAGCTGAAACAGGATGGCGCCCAAACTCCACCAATCGCATGCGGCCGTCTCCTCGCTGATGCCACCCACCTCTGAAACGAGAGCAAAGTGAGAGGACGACACAGTATTAATCAATAGATTAAGGTGCAGAGCAGCAGCTCATGTTGGGGGAGAACACAACAATCCTCTTGTGACTGATGTGCAATAAGAAAAATAATCTATAAATATGTTTTAAAATTGTAACGATCTTTAGAATACTTAAGCCCTCCCTCGTTTCAAAACATCAACATTGTTTCAGAGTGACTTCTTATTTCATTGAACTGACACAATCAATTCAAAATGAGCACGAAAACACACACACACACACACACACACAAACACGCATGTGTCTCATAAAAGGGTGATTTGCATGATAAAAAAGCAGTTAAATTGAGGAAACCGTCTGTGCTGCAACTTCACACCATCTGCATGACCTGACCTCGAACACAAACACACACACACTGACAACACACACACACACACAGACACACCAAGAAACATAATCAGGAACAAAAAGAGAACAAATAGAGTAACACTTTTCTTCAGTTCTTATTTTCGACTCTTTAATAATCTGTACCGCGGCCTCGTCTGTCTTCAGGGTACTTACCTGACAGCCAGCGGTATTTACCAGCGCTGAATAATCACAGTGACATCAGTTAGCGTTTCATCATCTTATAAATTCTCTCTTGTTTGACTCCCGGTTAGTTTTGAATCGAGTATTCACGAGCTTCAAGTGCTGTCTTGTACGCACGTGCGAACGCAGGCCTCTCAAGGTGAACATTTAATGGGAAATCTGTTCACGACCTAAATCTCTTCGATACAAGTCTACTTTATGGCAGCGGTGAGACAAACAGCTCGACTGAGGGGACCACCGGTCTGTGCAAGACACAGAAACCAAGAGTGATACTCATTCGCTGAAGTCAGAAGTGTGTGCGTGCATGCTAACTCCACTGGGTACCAGATGGCCTCTTGTGCCGCTCAACTTCCCTCTCTCCGGAGGGAGGAGGGGGGGCCATTCACCCAAAGGGCCAGGACCCAGGGTCACTGCTGTGTGTGCCCAGAGACCAGGCTCCTCAGCAGGGGGAACATGAAAGACAAAGACCCCTCATCTCCTGGAGGCTGCCGGGGAACTCCGGGGGCCTGTGTGGCTCTCTTGCAGCCAAGGTTAGAGAGGCCTATGATACTAAGTGCACGCTGTGTGTACACACAGACACACAAAAACACACGCACACAGCCAACTGAGCAACCAGTCTTCAGGGCTCCCCAGGACTACTGTTTTGACAGCCAAGGAGAGAAGATCGTCATTGAACGGACTAGTGATACCTGCGTAGTTGCGCGCTGGAGGGCACAAACCGGACACACACACAAGCACACGTCTCAGAGCAAGGTCGATGTCATCACAATGGATTAATGTCTAAGGAGCTGCAGGGAGAGTACAGTGGAACTGGCTACACTTACCGCTCTGTCAGAGCAAGGCAGGGCGAACGGGAGACTGAGAGAAAGAGGATGGGAAGGGGAATTAACTGCATCCACAGGCCGCAGGTCACTCAGAACCAACTATTACAGTGCACAATCACGTTAATAATTCACATTTGACCATGCCTCCACTAACCTGGCTTTGTCCAGCGTGAAACACCTTCAAGTTAATCTGGAGAACTCAAACAATGGACGCTAAAGAGAAGTAAAGGAACACGCCAGGGCGACATTACAGTCCGTTCACCTTATGACTTCTTCTTCTTCCCTTTCCCTGAAACAATGCAGTTCCCTCCTGCTTTGTATCTTAATCACACTCCATCTCCCCTCTCCTGGGGGCCATAAGGAACTTTCTCTCTTCTCCTCTCACTCCGACTTCCCTAAAAAAATAACCGACAGCCGCTGATGAAAGAGGAAGTAACGTTTATGCAGGTAGGAAGTGAGGAGGGATCGGTAGACAATACGATGTTCCAAGACTGTGTGGGTCTTCTGGGCTGGGCTCAGTTATACTGCCAATTGTATATATATAGAACAAAATAAGCAAATACTGACTCCTCAGCACTCGGAGGGAATTGTAGAAATATTCAAATAATTAAGCAGGCACGTCAATTTCTTAGTTGAAAGGTGTTTGAAATTACTGAAAAGACAGCTCAGAGTCAGAGGAAGTAATCTTGTGTTTGATCACACTGTGAACAGGCAGGTAAAAGGGGGAAATAACTGATAGCACGTATCGTGAAAGAGTCCTGTGTGACCGACGTCGTCCCTCAGAGGGGACAGTTTCTCAGACATCCAGGACAATTCACCCACGCTTAAATTAAATCATGCCACCCTGCCACGGAACAGCTTGTTTTTTTCCTTATCAGGAATCATAACATTTGCCATCTGATGTTTATCAGTCATGACGAAACGGTGAGAAAGTAAATAAGCAGAAGTGCCGAATAATCAGATTAATACCCTGCCACTGTATTTTCCGAGTCCACTCCCTCGTTTTTAGGGTGTGAATGTCTGCGCTTTAAAAACATGTTTCCCTCCTTGTCTCTCATACGCACACACACACACACACACACACATGCGTCACATGTCACAGCAGGCCCCCTGCTAGCTTTCTGGCAAACAGTCATAAATCTGTCATCAGGAATGAAACCATTGCTTGAGCTGACCCTGTCTGGATAAACAGCAATACATAACAAGGGCAGGAGGGACACACACTTCACTAACCTCAACGATGGTGTGTGTGTGTGTGTGTGCACATACAGAAGAGATGTACAAGTACCAGATTTATGATTATACCCGACTTTAAGCAGAATAACCAAAAAGGCGAAAAGACAGAGACTGACATGTAGAAGAGTGAAAGTTGCCAGTGTTTGAGGAGGACAGTCAATAGATGTGGATGTGGACTTTTTCGCTCAGCAGCAGCGTAACACACCCCCTACTGGCGGGTAATATGTACTCCACTCATTGATCCACATGAGATCAACATTCGTTTAACTAACAAGACCTTTCACACCTGGGCTGAGGTCAGTTTAATTGGATATTAGGTCATTACACAAGGACCGTTATTGGGACTTTTATGCACATCTGTGATTTCTGTGAAATATTACACAGTGTCAAGTTCAGAATCGCTGCACGTACAGATTGCGAGTGGAAGTGATGGCTACATCCAAAATCTTTACAAAAACCCTGTTTCCATCTCCCAGTAAGTGCAGTAACTCTTTTTAAAAAAAAGAGAGAACATACAAACATTTTTGGGAAATTAGAATTTTTGATATTTTTCATCAACTGTTTCAAATGTAATACTTCCAATTCTGCATTGAATCGTCTGATTGAAACACAGATTATATTCTACGATTGAATATGCACACTTTGGTTATTAGGAGCATTTGTGATCTCAGATTTATTACACAGTTGTAAACTGCACTGTCTAGACTCACGGAGAATGTAAATCCGAGGTGACCTACCCGGCTTGAGAGAGAGGATGAATATGAGAGAATAGCTTAATATTAGTGCGTGGGAAGGTGGACGGGTTATTGGGAGTCTAGTGTTTGTATTCTGCACATTTAAGATCATGTAATTAAACACATCACACGTTGCCTATCCAACAGTCACAAGTGTAAAGCCATGGACTTAAAGCAGGAGTACTGGACAAGGTATCAATCCACAGATGTTAAAATACATATGCATGCGAGTACACACACACACACACACACGCACACACAAACGTGTTAAGTAGGGACATGCTGCCGTAGTGTAGCATCAGTTTGTTTTAGGCAGCTTTTAAACAACATGCCAGAGCTGCCACAAGCCTGCTGGGGGCAACAACAGGGTTACCACACGATTGGCTGACTGTTGCGCAGCAGCACACTCTACAGGACAACAGGAAAACTGCAACAAGATCCAGTATATTAAATAAGGGACTGCAGAAGGGAAAGAGCCACTGTGAGTACCATTTTTGTCTTTTCAGAATAAAACAAAATCTGCGTGTTTCTTTAGAGTAGTTTGTGTATACTTGGGTTTAGTTTATTTATGTCAGGCATGGATTCAAACCCAAACAAACCTGACACAAAACCGAGGCTACTGATTAATATGCGTAGAATGAGCAGAAAATATAAGACCTTAGAATTACAGCGTCTCAGCATGTTGATACAATTCTCACCTGGTGCACAGTACATATTGGCATTGGCCTCTTTGTCACAGGACTCCTCCACGTCGCTCCAGCTGCAGAAGTAAGTAAGCTGAACGTGACCTTAGGAGAGAGAAACAGAACATATTTAGCAGAGAGTTGAAGTGCGACACACTCATCCACATTCAGGCTCTCGCAAACCGCACAGTCAAGTGTCACTCCGACTTTCTCCTTTAAAAATTGTTTGCTCACCTTTAGAGCACTACCCCCTTCCTTCTTCCATTCCTTTCTGCCTCTACATCCTACCACGAGCTTTTCAAGCACACGGCATCGGCGATTACTCCTGTTTAGCGACTACCCGTAAACGCTATCATTAGAACTAATGGTGTCATTAGGTAGCCGTGGCCATTAGCCTGGGCTAGCCAGACTGATGCACCACACTACTCTGTTGATGGGCCCTTTAGAACAATAATTACCACCAGGGAGACTAAAACAGCCACTCAGCTAATTAGATGCTTGTTGATAACGAGGTGGAGAGAGATGATTTTTAGGACGACAACAGAAGAAGTTGGGGGAATCTGCGATCTCCTGGTGAAACAGTTTCCCTTCTGGAAGAGCCTTTGTTTTGGTAAACAGATCGTTGTTAGACAGGGACAGTCCTGCTCTAAGTCAGAAGTCTGGTCTCAGAAAGAAATAATTAGGTATATCAACAGTGACAAAGAATATTGATTTATGTTTACGATAATACTGGATGTCTAACCTTGGTGGTCTAGCAGGATGTTGTTGGGGTTTAAGTCTCGACAGATGATGCCCTCTTGGTGCAGAGAATCCAGAGCTGTCACCATCTCTACCCCCCAGCATCGTACAAATGTCTCCGGGATATGAGCTTGGGATGCAGCCAACGACAGCTCGTCGAGCTCCGCAAACAGCCGCGAGACCTCTTCATCAAACTTGCCACCACCTTTGTTCGTAATAATTCTTGATGATTCACCATCAGGACCTAATAAACTCTCAGTCTCGATTGTGGCTGTGAGAAGGTCTTCACTTTTGCCACTCGGAGTTGGAATTATGGCTGTGATTATTCTTGGGCTCGGCTCTTGTTCCTCATTACAGGAGTCAATAACTGGACAACCTGCATCAATCATGAGGTCGTTATTTTGGCATGAAGGCTCAACCACTGCTTCTTCCGTGTTCTCTTGTCCAAAAGCCAAGCTGTAGTCCTCCCACAGAGAAGTCAGGGGTGAGGAAGATTGAACATTAGTGTCACAAGTTGAAGAGGCTGCACATAAAAAGGAAAGCTCCTGCTCAAGTGGTTGCTCCTCTCCTTCCTCTGGCTGATTGTGAAGCTGTAAAACGTCCGGCTGGATGAACTTTTGAGGAGAAGCTGTGGCCTCGAGGCCCGGACACAGCATAGAAGTTTCCTCTTGTAAAGGGTCTACAGTCCCGCTCATTGCAGGCAAGTTGACCAAGAGGTCTGGAGGATGACCCTCATCCTCGACTACTGCCTCCTTAAAAGAGATGACTGGCACTGACTCATTGGAACTTTTATCACTACAGTCTAACCCCCAAAGCTCTGAGCTGTGGCCCTTTACCTCCTTAGCCAGCTCTGGAAGTTCCTCAGGGACATCTGAGCCGAGGTCAGACGTCGAAACGACAGGAGCCTGAATATGAGAGGGGGGCTGCTCTCCCCAGTCAAGGCAAGTCACCTCACTTGCACTGTCTTTACTGTCGATACGAAAAAACTCCATTGGCGTGTGCTTGGACTGATCCAGTGACAGAGGGACGGCCGGGGAGGGCAGCGAACTAAACACTTCATTTTGATCCTGTTCCTCTCCACGGTACAGCTCACCTTCATGGTTGTCACCACTTTTGTCAGACAATTCGGGGAAAAACCCAAGTTCCTGAGAGCTGATAGGTGAGGAAAGGCTATCGTTGCTCATCAGCGAGCGGCTACGCGAAGAAGTAGTGGTGGTGGTGGTCGTCCCAATTGGCACTTCTAGTGACAACATTTCCTGGTCACTTTTCGCTTCCTCTTCCTCTAATGCATCCGATTCTACTTTCTCTTGTTCATACTCATTGCAAAGTGTTAAATAACTGTTGGTGCACTCTTCCTCCGAAGTGGCTCCGGAGTCTGACTGGGCTCCAATTTTTTTTATAAGCCTGGGAGGGAGACTTTTATGAGGGCGCGCAAGGAGTTCCTTCACTTCCTCCCGCAGCCCTGCAACAGAATCAGAACCGGTAACAGGTCCTGAACCACAGATGGCTGAATCTTCACTCAAGTGGGGTGCTGCACATTGTGGAGAGTGTACGGCTGCTGTGTGGCTCTTCTGGATGAAAGGAATGTCAAAGCTCTCCTCTGGGCTGGAATTCCGCAGGTACTTTCCAATGTGAGACCACAGTTTTCCACCTGCAGATGTGAAGTGGGACAAAACGGAAGGGTGTATGTTAGACTTGGGTTAACAGAGGTATTCGGATGGGGAATAGACAATGAAACACGTGCTAAGTCACACAGAGTTTGGTTGATTTCCAGTTTTGCAGGTCCGGTGTGCCAACCTAAAGCCGTTTGATTTTATGCAAACTGGCTGAACCAGCAGTTGATATTATGACACATTCTGGCAAAGTAAAAAGTAGCCTACATCAGCAAGCTCAGCTACTACGGTCTGTCTGACAAGCGCAATCTACCACCGAGCCAAGGCAGCAACATGAAGGAGATCAGATTTCATAGATGTTGCAGGGGGGGCTGTACATGGCACATGTTGTGTTTGTTGACTAGAAAGTTCATGTGTTTTTTAAGGGAGACACTGAGCTGTCCTCAATTACATTATCCATTTTTCTGCTTCTGTTCTAAGTAGGTGACAGAAACCACAGTCTTCTGTGGCAAGTCGCTAAGTGCTGTCACTTGTTACAAAGGTTACAGGTTGCAGTATAGTAGGGAGTTCGACTCCTGAGCGGCTGCTGTGTGATGTGCGACACCTAGTGGTAGAATTTTGAATACCACTGCGGTTTGATGTTTGATTTTAAACCAGCAAAAAAGTTGTAAGCCAATGCTAGCCCGCGACTAGCATGAAATCTTCCAGGGACATGGTAACTTCACTCACGTTTCAACTGGTTTTGCCTCCTGTCTCCAAAAAAGTCCTCAAGAAAAAGTAATCCAGCCTTGAGTATAAAACAATTGTTTACTCTCACTACTTTGTCACATTGATGGATGTTGAGGCTGCGTCACTACAATGCAAACCTTGAGTTAGTGACTATGGTTTCTGGGGATCTTCGCTGTGATGTACGAGTAAACAAGGTAAACAAAAACAACTTAAAGCAATTCAGATATATGGGTTGTGGTTGGAATGTGTTCTCTCCCTCACTATCTCACTCTCTCTCTCTCTATCTATCACACACACACACACACACACACACACACACACAGCTGTATTGTGAGCAATTGGAAGCCAGCATCTGTTGTGTGTGATGAGAAAAAATAGGGAGTTCACAGTGATGATAATGATAGCGGGGCAGCTCGATTGCTTGGAAAGTAAAACCATCCACATGGTTGTTTTGTCCAATGTCACTCAGGTCACTGCCTCTGTGTCGGCCTGTATATTCTCATACAACCAATCAGGGGCTACTATGTTAAAGAAGTGCCTATAATAAAAGCATAAGGCAATGCTTTTTGATACACACAGCTGTGATGCAACGTCTGGCATTTGACCAGCTTTATTAGATCATGTTGAACAGCCTGCATGATATTCAATACTGTCCACCGATATTAGGGCATAGTAGTCATGGAGTACACCATAGGTTACATCACATTGAAAAGTATGGCTTAATTTCATTGTGTGCCCTCACTCACACACACAAGCTACACACACCTAAAGTGAGTGGGATGTAAGGAGGCCCAGGTGTTGGCATAGATAATGAAGCATGGCGCCACCTGGTATTCAGAATAATGACCTGTGACACACACCCATCTCTATCAAACATCTGTCTGGAACAAGGGCAGAGGAAGGGGTGGGAGACGAGAGAAAAGCGGATTAGGTGAAGGAGGGAGAGAAGACAGTTGGAGGTAAAGAAGACAAGGGCGTGAAGATAAAAAACGAATAAATATACGACATGCGTCTTACCTTCCGCATACTGCAGCAAAAGGAAAACGGTGTCTTCAGAGACAACAAACTTCTTCAGCTGCACCATGTGGGGCACAGAATGAGGCATGATAGTCCTCTTAACTCTCCCACAGTCGCTGCTCTTCCTCAGACCCTACAGGGAATAACATGGGGGAGAAGAGGAGGTGAGGTGAGTAATTAAAGTGCTGACACATGATTTGCATTTAAGGACAAGAGGAGAAAAGGAAAATTAACCCATATAAAGAGGTCATAGATGGAAGGTGGGCTCTTAGGTTGTGGGAAGAAGAAGGTGGCAAAAAAAATGAGGAAAGCAGTGTGGCAAAGGAGAAACCTCCCATTAACAAGTTGCCAGCTATGCCCCGTGGCAACCCAAAGTCACTAGATTCATCAAGCCACATACAGCGCGTGACTTTTAAAGAGCCACACAAATCTATCAGCGCTACACATAAAGTTCACATTGGCAGCAAGTGTCTGCAGATAGGCGTGTATATGTGTGCACGTGTGTGTAGTCATCTGTGCCTTTGCGTTGGCATCTGGCACACGTCTCACACCTGAGAGCAGAAGAGCTGACAGGGACAGACCCATTAGAATCAATTACACCGGTCACACACAGGGGCTTCTGGCACACCTCACACAAGGCAATGATGCAGGATTCACACACACACACACACACATGCACACACGCACACGCATGCACTCACACTACACTTACTTTCAGGATGAACGTCTCTTGTGTTCTCTTGTCCATGACCAAAAGAACCTGTGATGGAAGAGAACCATCAATTGCCAGGTTTGACCAGACATACACAGTCTAAGATGATATAGTGGTTAAATCTTCCAGGGCAGTGTTTTGTATGATCGGGTCGGGACCCACACAAGGGTCACCGCAAGATAAATGCAGGTCCCTAAATTATACTGGAAACTTGGCATCAACCCACCAGACCCTGCTGTGTTAACGAAATGTCCCAGAACAGAACAATGACTAAAGAGGTCCAACGATCAATTCATTTATTAAGCAAAGTAACAAACATTTGTTGATTAAATTCTTTAAAAATGGGACAAAAGGTTGCTTTTGTTTCAATTCAAAGACAAAACAATCTATTTGTGCATGCAACCTTTGTCTGTGGTAAAACCTCTATGTGTTTATATCAGCATCTTGACTTTGTACAAATGATATAATTAAACAAATGAGTAAAAACTAAATGGGCATGTATTTCTGTAATAAGTCTACTATATCAAAAGTGTCAAAAAAAAGAGAACAAAAAGCACATTTCTTTAGTAATGCATGAAAGGGGCATATGAGCCGTCTCCTGGAACAAAGGGCCGGTCAATCACATTCATATTAATATTTTAAAATCTATTTCCTGCACTGCAAAATGTTTAAATACAGGAGCAAATGTGAGGGAGGAATAATATGTCTTAGCCATGGATAGTAATGTCATCTGTAAATCTCACAATACAAAACGTATCTCTCGCTTGACATTCCCCCAAACTTCCTCTCCTCCTAATATCTTTATTTCCTCCCTCCTTCAGCCCTCCTTCTCTCTCTGACATCTCCATTGCTCTTGTGCTCCCTCACCGACTCAGGGGAGAGCTTGAGCATACGTGTGTGACCTGGTGTGTGCGTGCGTGCGTATGTTCTGTGGGTGCGTTCTCTCCATGTGACCCTGGCCGGGACCAAACAGGTGCAGGCTAAATGGATATGAATGGAGCTGTGGATAAACAGAGTGGCAGTGCTAGCCAGGCCGCTAATATAATTAAGACACAAACATCAGGGAAGGGGGGAGGTGGAGAAGAGTGGCAGTGGGCAGTAGGGTGAGGAGCTCTATCCATCTGTCTCCCCTGTCCCCATTAAAAGTGAGAGGAGGAAGGAGGAGGAGGAGGAGGAGATGAGGAAAGCCGGGTCATTTCTACGTTGCTTAATTTGCTCTTATGGTATTTTTTGTTGTTGTTCTTTCTGCTTTGTTTCTGACATTTTGTGGAATTTGCATGTACCTCAGCAGAGTAACACATGTTGGTATTGTGTCAACATTTTCCTTAGGGTTTTGTGAGTGTGTGTGTGTGTGAGTGTGTGTGTGTGTGTGTGTAGGATGAGCATCATTGACTCAATGCTGTGTGCCGCTCCCTGAGCTGCTTGCCAAGTCATTTCATGGCTGAGTGGTGAAGTTGCTTCGCTGGCAGCTGGTTGAGAGGACCAGCCACCTAAACTGACCTTGTGGTAGTCATAACTGGCGCTAAACATACACACACTCAGCCTTTACTATATTATCTAGTAAATCTATTACTTTTTTATTGCTTTAGATAAAAGAGGTGGTCGAAGACGGAAAAGGACACATATCTGGACACGGGCAATGAATAAACTCATGAATGTTTGCAACACCCAACTGCATTTATTTTGTTAGGCCACTTTTCTTGTCTTGTATTCACCTTAAGAAATTATCCTCTTAATTACGATATAAATGGAACAATTTCAAAGCCAAATTTCTGCTGTAAGTTGAAAGACATGTTAATCACTGACCTTATCGATGACGCCCAGCACCCTGTACACTCTCAGGTCCTCAGATGGACTCTGCTGGCCTCCTCTGCTGGTGGGTGGGCAGCACTGTGCCCCCATCACCTTGAGAAAAGAAATGGACAATGTGATTATGGTATGCCTGCATGTCATACTGCATGTTTTACCCACATTTCTTTCCATCATTAATTTATTCAGCTACAACGACGTTTATATTAAGGGTTTATGACGAAAGAACCTAAACTAGAGTATTTGTTTGAAGAAGTTTTTTTTTAAGAGTAATAGATTTAATCAAAAGTATTAGAGACATGTAATAAAGTTGAGCAAAGGAACAAAAGTTACATGCTCTGTATCTTCAGCAGGGTTCCTCAAAAAAATGCCTCAAGTGACTTGTGAAAAACAACGGATGCATAAATATAAAGTGCATTTGCATAATCTAAAGCAGATGCAGAGGGGCTGATGATCGTTCTCTCCCACTCACCACTGTTTGTGTCGACCCTTGACCCATGTCGCTTCTCAGGAGCTGACTGGATATCTGCTCTGCACGCATCAAATACTCTGCAGTCTTCTTCTTCACTGCCTCTCGCCGCGTGGGACTGGGCTCACCTGCAAAAGGGGTGATTGGGATCAATATTTTTTTCCGATATGAAGCAGTGTTGAGAGTGCAGGGTTGAAAGTTTTAGTACTATATTTCTATTTACCGACAAAATAGGATATTTTTGTAAAAAGATAATGAACCCTCCAGGATAAGCGACATCTTTTAGGTTTGCCTCTCAACATTTGGGTGTGAGGTCTGGGTCAGAAGATTTCTATGTTTACTGCTCATGGAGAGCACTACTCAGCCAGTGGAAACAGTTGTATAATGTCCTCATTGGCTCTGAAGGGAGCTTCATCATGTCTGAATCTGGACTTTGAGATTTCAACATGTTCGCATTCCAAACTAGATACAAAGAAATGTGTGTTCAGGTTGGTAAAGAGGGAGGAATGAGACAATATTTACTTTACAATATGACTTTTAATTACTTTTAAGTAATAAGTCAATAAGACGATATGGACCCTTGTAGCTTGACATGGGTCGCCAGTAATATTAAATATCTTCTAAGACTAACTTCCACAGTGGAAACACAACTCTTCATCAGACCAACCTTGCACTCCTTGCAGCAGAAGGTCCACTCCGTTGCGGTAAAAGGAAAAAGCTGCCTGGTAGTCCTGCTCGTTCTCCTTCTGTACAGCCAAACTAATGAGGTCACTGGCTTTGTGAAGGTAATCTGACTTCTCTTCCTTGAGGCTACTGCCTCTGGCTTTCTTCAGACTGCCAGAGAAGAGCGACGTTCGGCCTGGCCGGCTGACCTCTGGGTTAGGTGTAGAGGAGGTACAGGATGGGGAGGGAGATGGTGTGCGTCGTTCGTGCAAGGAGGGCAAGCGAGGACTGCAGCTACTGCTAATGTTGGTGGCTCCCCCCTGTGGCTGGTTTGGGGAGGTGCGGCCTGAGGCCATGCCATCATCCAGCTCAGCCAAAGAGTCTGTGTCAACAGCCAGGGAGGTCAGGTCACTGTCACTTGACGGGCCTGGGAAAGATGTTAGAAAAAATACAGACGGATACATTAATGTGAATTTAATAGTAGGTTTTTATTTAATCAAAAATGTGCTTGATTACAACTTTTTTACCTCCATATTCTGAAGTGATAGTCAACTCCTCTGCACCGCTGATGTCTCTTTGAACTGCAAAACAAATCCACACATCTCTGATCAGGTTTGAATTAACAGTCAAAAGCAAATTAAGAGGAATAAGAGTTACTTTAGAATGAAATTCTACCATCTGAGCTGCAGTCTGATAAACTGTCTGCCAGGAAGTCAGAGAAGGGCTCAGCAGGTCCAATGAGTTCTGAGCCGTCGTGGACCTCGCCTCCCTGGAAAACAATTAAAAAACGATTGGTCCTATTTTATCTGTAGACTTGCTTTGTGTTTATTTGTATGTGTGTTTCTCTACCTGGAAGAAATCTTGGATGTGCTGACTGCCGTAGAGAGCGGGGATGTTAGCAGAAAACTGTAGCAGATCCTCTGAGCACTGTCTCCTTTGCTCAATCACCGAGTCATCAAAACGACCTACTCATTAGTACAAAGACAAACATGAGGGCACAGTGAAATTTCCCTTGATGATATAAAAACAAATGTAAAACTAGAAGAACTCCAACAAGGTTGATTTAAAAAACTGCAGGTTTCTACTGTTAAATTAACTTGTCCCAAGGTTTAATGAGTGAATCTTTGCTTTAGCTCTACATCAAGTTTCATGAATAATGTCTGTAGTTTTTGCGTAATCCTATTTAAAGACAGACAGACAGCACTCCTTAGCAGTCAATGCTGACTGCGTAACAACACTATGCAGCCTCAGGGAGGCAGAATACTCACTACTTCTCTAGTGGAGCAAATGCCCAGGATTTAATGTCTTGTCACTATAGCCATTTCTCTTCCATCACTATAGAGAAGATCATCATGTTCACAACCAAATGTTTAGATATAAGAGTAAATTCAATTAAATAATTTGATATCAAAATGCTCTATAAACCTTCACCTACAACAGGACAAATGTTTCATGAAATAGCAGTATATAAAGCACATCTGTCATGTTGCGGAAGTACACAAAGGAAATGTGACTCAGCTCCATTGCCAAAAACAGAACCCCAATATTTTTAATGTAATCTACACATTCAATGATATCAGGTGTATACTGTGGCAGTATATTGAACATTGACTGAAATGATATTAGGCGTATGCTAGTGTCCTGTTACATATAACTTGATCAAGTAAAGGTGCTTACCGAAGACTTTGGCCTTGGCAAACGGAGGAAACAATTCAGACTGGCTACAGACATTCTTGTGCAGCTGCCAGAGATTCTGATGAAGCTTCCGGAAGTCACTGTATCTTTTCCACACCGTTATCTGCAGAAAGACAAAGGGGACAGATATTAGAAAGGAAAGGAAACGGAGCAGAGGGACATTAATGAATAAGTGGAGGAGAACCACTCAGAGTCAATAGCTTATTTAACTTCTCATTATGATGTGTTAAAAAAGACTAATAATATTTTGAAGTCAGTTAAAAAATCTCAAAATTGAGAGTTACCATGCTAACATGGTAACTTTTTCTTCCGACAGCCAACTGGAGCAGTACATTTTAAAATAGAAATATCAACATTTTCATACAAACCTGGCTGAAATAGGTCTAATAGCCGTGGGAGAAAGCAAAAAGTCAATGCTTGGAATGCTGGTCCGGTGTGCTAAAATCTTGGCTAGGCAGCCAGCATGCCGCTAGTAGAAGAAAACTCTTAAGTAATGGAGGTATGTTGGACTGACTTTCCCTGATCAGCTTGCAGTAATTGACATCATGCTTCCTACATTAGCACTGGTTCCAGGCTAGAATGCATTCGTCACTAGATATAAAACGCAAGAGAGCATGTGTATCTGCTTTTCCGTAATCACTTGATAAGGAAGGGTTATTGCTGCATTGTACTGACATATAGGCAGAAAGGAAAATAATGGCTTAGAATCTTACCTCTTGGACATCTTCTGGGTTCTTCCGGGAAATGATCTGTGCAGATAGGGAAGACAAGAGCTCAGGACTACACAAACTCCTATCTTAAAGCGTAGAGCTAAAGCTCTCGTTTGGGATCTGGCAATAGTATGAGCAGCTGCGGGTGTGACAATGAGTGCATTATAAAGCGGATGACAGTAGTGTAAGAAGGAGACATCGCTAACATACATTTCAATTAGGGTATTAGGCAGACAGACAAAGAAACTCAAACTGTCCATCTAATAACAAACTAGGAACCTGCACAGATGCTCCATCTGTAACATCACAACAGTTGGTGAAGTGACAGCCACATCTGGTGGTAAGAGTGTGGATTATTAAGGGACATGTCTTTCTATTTTATCATCAGGAAACAGCCTCTACAAGTACTAGAACATGATCTATGCATTGCACTTGATTAGATGCTAATGCTCACAAACTGCCCCAATTTTCAAGTTGTTTTTTAATACAATATTGAAATAATTCATATAGCAGCGTTACATGACATGTCATTAAAACAACTATTCATTTGCCCACTGAGGGATAATAAACGCTATCTACTTGATGATTGTGTATCGTAACTGTTAACACAAATGTCTCTTCGCAGTTAGCTATCCAGCAGATTACACAGCTGTGTCGAATTGTGTTTCACCGTTGATATCTGTGTCTCCTGAACTTAACCTGACCCCGGCCCAGTTACCTCAGTTACACTTAACCTTACGTTACCCTA